>CM022703.1:58413469-58647037 GCA_012295165.1 Asparagus setaceus | reverse complement strand
TATGGCGATAATACATCTAAGACACTGAAAGAACTGAGATAAACATCTAACACCGAAAACATAAATAGCATTTTCTGATCAACATGTTTATCCACACGGGTTCTAGATGTAAATCCTAAAAATTTCTACTCAAAGGTATGCAAGTGTGATCCAATACTCCAGACAGCATACCATGTCCTCACATGCCCTCAGGAACCTAAGTTCAAGGAATGCTACAATTAATAACAGATATGGAATGACCCACTCAAACTAGAAGCAATTAAAACAAACTGCAAAGACTGAAAAATATGAAATAAACCAATTGCTATCTCCCCTATTCAATAACACAAACAAAGCCTTGATGCAACATTAATAGTTATTCAAATTCTCGCCTAAATCAAAAGATATTGATCGACCATCAAAACACTAATACTACACTTGATAAAATCTGCGACTCAAACACAACGGCGACATCACCGAGAAAAACCAAGCCCGAAGACCGAAGAATCGACGGAGAAACGACACAAAAACGACACAAAAACGACGCGATCGACTTCCGCAAATTGGCCGGAGGTACTACCATGGCCGAGGTGGTTCGCACATGGCCGAGCCACTCGCCAACTGGCCGAGGTACTCGCCAAAGCCGAGGTGGCTCGCCAAACATGGCCGAGCCTCGCCAAGGCCGAGGTGGGGCTAACATGGCCGAGCTCCTCGCCAAGGCGTCGAGGTACCTCGGCAAAGCCGAGGTGGCTCGCCAAACATGGCCGAGCCTCCTCCGCCAGTAGCCGGTGGCGGCCAACATGGTAGCCTCCTGCCAGTGCCAGAGGTGGCTCTACCAATTGGTCGAGCCACCCCCTTTGTATAAATGGGGTCTTGGCCGTTCGAGGTCGGATTTCGATCTCGGACTGGGACTTGGTGATTTTGGCGGACTTCAAGAGCCCTCATGAGATCTACGACGACGGTTCCGAAAGCACCGGCGAGCCAAGTCCACCGACGCCGATCTATAGCGGAAGGTAAGCAAACTCGGTCAACACAGATACCCTCTAGGTTAAGCTTCGTCTTAACCTCGTGGATAGCCAGGATTTCTCCTTGTAGATCTCACCCGCCCCTGATCCTCTCCTTCGAGCGATCCTCCGCAGCGATCCTCTCCTTAGTGAGTGTGATCCTCAGCGCCTTCGCTTCTTCGTGAAACGAGCCCCTACGCCTCAGAGTTCCTGAACCCGGTTTACACCGGATCGGATTGCGCGTGGTCAACGGACGAATAAAAAGTCCCCACGACGCAAAGAACTCACGCAAGCGAGGATCCCAGAAATAGAGATCCTCGTGTTTGTTCACAAAAGGAAGAGAGTTGTAATTTTCGCTTCATTGTACCTAAAATAAAGGCATTTTTTTGTTTGAAATTTTGTTGTAGGCCAACGAAGGTAAAGCGAATTCAAACGAGCAATGAATAACAAACCAACTTTCCCCGAACAAGCCGGGCGATTACGTGGGAGCCAACGGTCTCAAGTCGAGATCGCCGTGGTCGAGCCGCTGAATCCGCATCTACCAAGAAGAAGTCAAAGGCCTCAGCGACGATGGAAAAAAATCGGATCGAGAAGGGGCCGCCGCCGCCTTGACCCCGCCTGCTAACCGGCTAGCGGGACCGCCAAAACTCTGCAGAGGGTGTAATATTGCCCACAAGTCAACCAATCCAAGTTGATCCGGTTCACGGAGTATCATACTATCATCCTTGTCCGCATCGTCCTCCCCACAAATCCGTAGGATCTCCGCGCAAGAAAGATCCATTTGTCCTCGGCTCCGAACTTTAAGGCGAGGATCTTAACTCGCCGCTGCCAAAATTGCACTGGCATGGCATCCTTCCCAAGATCCGCCGGATCACGCAGAGATCGCCGTTGATGGCGCGCCGACTCTCCGACGCTGAGTTCGCCAAGGCCCTCGAATCGCCGACGTCCGCTACAAAGTGGATTCAAGTCCGTGAGAGGTCAAGAACCTCATCAATAGTGCACGGCAACTCCTCCAAGCCACAAATATTGGTTCCGCCAAACGGAACCGAACACTTGAAGAACGATCCAGAGGCGCGGCATTACTGCACACCTGCCTAGTTCGAGGCCCGGAAAGAAGGAGAAGTGGACAAGCGCCGAAAATGCGCCAAGTTTGGAGTCCGAAACGGAACAACGATTCGGACGAAGGCCAAAACGTTAGTCAAGAATCACCACTCAAACCGATCGGCTAAGGCTCGCCACCACGGGTGACTTGATTCAAAAGAAGATCACACCGGGATTTCATCCAAATGTCCATCCACTGGTGCTCGCCTACCAATCCCGCCGCGTATCCCGAGCAAGAAAATGGCTTTGGAGCACCTCGCTCATTGCATGATGATCGAGGTAAAATTTCGATCAAAGAACGATCAGTCCGGCATGAAGTCCCGGTCACTCCGGTATGGGGTCGCACCCACCTCAACCGTGATAAGAAGATTCTCAGGCTGCCTCACCGATTCGATTGAAGTTCGAGCCCGTCAAACTTCGCTCACAAAGGCTAACGCTGAGATTAGTGACTCTTGAACCTCCGATAATGTGACTCATCCTCGAGAAGGGTTTCATCCGACGCACGATGACGCTATACCGAGAAGTCATACCAACACACGAAGGGTTGTTCCGCATTCATGCCGATGAGTTGTACTATCGTTTGGGGCACGAAAATCTCGAAAGAGAAATTCCTCAATTGAACACGCATTGTCCGTGTTCTCAAACTAATCGTATGTTGTCGTAATGTAATCGCACTGCCACCAAGAAGGCGCCGCTTGATAGGCTTGGCAACAAAATGCCAAGAAGATCGGAGTCTCAAAGGTGATATGACCAACAGAGGGTTGGGATACGAATCCTCCTCAGAAGATGAATGCTCGTGGCTGATTGATAATAATCCACCCGGTGAGGGAGACGAACATTCGTCTGATTCTTCGGCTTGGGATTCCGACATCAGCCTCGGAGAAGCCTTCAAGGCTTTAATGTCAAATATGGCTTCAGTTGATCCTGCTACTGTTGAGAGTGATGAAGGCATGCCAACATGGGAAGACCCATGGATCCATCAACTCCAAGAACAGTTTGGGGACAGGTTCGAACAAAGAGAACCCCCCACTAAGGATGAGGTAGTCCAGGTTAATATGGGTGATGAAGAGCATCCTAAACTCATAAACATCAGCAATACTCTCCCCTTGGAAGAAAAGGAAGAGTTGATTGCCCTAATTAGGGAGTATATCGATGTATTCGCCTGGAGTTACGAGGACATGCCAGGACTCGACCCTAATGTGGCAACACATCGCCTCAACATCAAGGCGGATGTCAAACTGTCAAGCAACGGCAAAGGCGGTTTAGATCCACAAATATTGGAGGCAATTGTTGTGAAGTGAAGAAACTCATAGAATCGAGTTAGTGAGGAAATTCAACATCCGGATTGGGTGGCGAATATAGTCCGGTCATGAAGAAGAATGGGTCGATTAGGATGCGGTAATGGACTCTGAGACCTCAAGCGGCTTGCCCGAAGATGACTTTCCTCTTCCAATCACTGATGTCATAGTTGACAACACGTGTGGATTTGAAAGAATGTCCTTTATGGATGGTTTCTCGGGTTACAATCAAATCAAGATGCACCCCGATGACGCCAAACACACAGCGTTCAGAACGCCCATCGGTATATTTTGCTACACGGTCATGCCGTTCGGTTTAAAGAACGCGGCAACATACCGGCGAGCAATGACTAAAATTTTCGGGATCATCTCGGAAAAGCGGTCGAATGCTACGTCGATGACTTGGAGTGAAAGCGTGACAAAGGAGATCATATCAAAGATCTTAGAGCGGTATTGAGCTCATGCGGACTCATCGACTAAAGATGAATCTGCCAAGTCCTTCCTTGGGATGTCGATGGCAAGTTCCTTGGCTTCGTCGTCACCAACAAAGGAATCCACGTCGATCCTGACAAAGTGAAGGCGATTCAAGAGTTGCAACCTCCGAGAAATCTGAGAGAACTCAGGGGGTTACAAGGACGATTGGCGTACATCCGACGGTTCATATCGAACCTATCCGGGAAGTGCCAGCCGTTCTCCAAGTTGAACAAGAAGGGCGTGTCGTTTATTTGGGACGACGCCTGTCAGAAAGCGTTTGAAGAGATCAAGTCGTATCTCGCTAAACCTCTGTTCTTGTTACCGTGATGGAAAACGTTTTGATCTACGTCAAGGCAGCGGATCACTCGTTAAGCGCTTTACTGGCGCAAAGGCGGCGGCGTGATCCGCGAGCGAGCGATGTATTACGGCGAACATTAGTCGGTCTTTGAGTCTCGATATCAATGGTGAAGCGGTGCCTTGCATTAGTGTTCGCGATTCGTAAAATGCGCACTATTTAGCCGGACGACGATTTATGTTATCTCTAATGTAAATCCGGTCCGAATATTTATGACCAGTAGGCCTCAATGAATTGGCGTGCGGCGAAATGGGCCTTACTCTTGTCCCAATATGACTTGCACTTCAAACAACGAAGTCGGTCAAAGGACAAGCGATTTGTGATCTCTTGGCACCCGACCCGAAACGGATCGCGGTTGAGCTATATGATGATCTTCGATGAAGTTTAAGAAGTCAACACTACATCGCACCAACAAATATGGCGATTGTATTTTGAACCTCTCGAGCTACCAATGTGGCAAGTGCCCGGATGTTCTAAGATTTCCACGAGTCGGGTTGTCTTAGTTTCCGGAATCATGTCATGCCCGTGCTTATTCACTCAGAACCTGTTCCAATAGCGTAGCGAATACAACGCTACTTATCGGACTTAGCTTCGCCAAAGAGCCGGGGTCGAATATCTCGGCGTATGGAGATTCACAACCGATAGTTAAGCGGTTCGTGGTGACTACGGTCGAATCGGATCTAATCCCTATCATCGATAGCCGTTGAAATGGCGTACTCATTCAAGAATTCTTCATCGAATATATCCCACGCTTCCAAAACGCCATGCGATGCACCGGGCGCGAATAGGTCGCTAGCACAACCTTCCGAGACCGAAAGCAACTAGTTACGGTCAGACTCACCAACTCTTCGCACTCATTATACGATGAGGCACAAGAAGGTAAGGGGTAGTTACCAAAGAAGTACATGCAACCCAAACCAAGTTGGAGCCCCGAGATTGGCGCTTTCCTATCATCGACACGCCTTACATGGTATTCTACCGTAAGACGGAAGGAGAGAGAGTCAATCCCGAAGAGCTCCAAGATTCTTTACGACACGTAAACCCGTGATGCTATATCGCCGGGTACGATGGTCTTTACTCCGATGCCTTTCAACAAGGAGGCGTAAGAGGTCCTTCGAAGCACACGCAGTGAATGGTGCGCACTACCAGTCCCAAGCTCTACGATCGAATCGAGAATGGGCTACTTCGCCAACAATGATTAATGACGCGGTCGAGCACGCCGAATGCCACGCTGTCAAATTCACGCTAATTATATGCATCGCCTCCCGAAAGGCTGCATCCTTCGGCCACATCCCGCCATTCGAGACATGGGGAATGGACATTGTAGGTCCCATTTTTCCTCCGTCGGTTAAAGGAGATCGCTTTATTCTAGCGATCACCGACTACTTCTCCAAGTGGGTCAAGCAATCCCACTAAAGGAGGTCAAGGCGAGTACCGCCATCGATTCATCAAACACCATGTCATCTATCGACATGGTGTCCCAAGACGGATCGCATGACAACGGTCCCCAATTTATCGGCAATTCCTTCATCAAGTTTTGCTAAAAATTCAAGATACAAGATGTCTCCACGTACCTTATAATCCAAAGAAATAATGGGTTAGCCGAGGCGCTCAACAAGACGATCATCAAGATTTTGTCGGCTTGTGAAGAATAACAAGCTTAGACCGACGATAAACTCGAGAAGCACTCGGGCATATCGCACAACGTGACGCACGCCAACAGAGCGACCCCGCACCGGGTTCACGTGAAGCGATTCTCCGTTGGAAATCCAGATTCGCTACTTCGCCGCCTTGCAACAGAGATGACACCTCAAGAACAACATCAAAACATCTCAAGAGCTTGAGATGTTAGATGAGAAGCTGGAGGCTCAACAATGCATTGAGTTCTATCAAGCTAGAATGTCGAGGGCTTTCAACAAGAAAGTTCGATGAGAACCTTAAGGAGGGAGATCTCGCCCGCTAGACGACCGATAATCCTCACCTCTAAAAGAAAGGTAAATTGAACCCAAATGGGAAGGACCGTTTATAATAGACACGGTCTATTCAAGCGGTGCATATCGCCTTATCACCTGAGAATGGCGGCCAGGCAATTAATCTTAGATAAATGGGAAGTTTACGAAAAAGTATTATCCTTAATACATTCGGGATAACCCGTTTGATGGGAAGTTCCTCGAGAGAATATCTCACTCATTTTCATGAGGATAACCCTAAGGTATTGTGTTTTCCTCCAAAATTCTCTCACCGATCAAATTCATTGGTGGGCCCACTAAAATCTCCCCGTCCAACCACCAAGAAAATCCTCTCGATTCCTCCACGGCGAGAGGTCCACTTTCAAATTCTCGTTAGCAATCCTACAAAGCGAAAGCTATCCAGTACCCTTCAAGATTCTCGGTGGAGATCCACTCTTAGTTTCTCATTGGGAAATAGAGTACATTCTTTCTTTCCCATTTTACGGAGATAGAATACATTCTTCCTCTCCGTAAGCAAGAGATAGAATACATTCTTCCTCTCTTGTCTTAGATTCTCGGTGGAGATCCACTCTTAGTCTCATCTTTCAAGATTCTCAAAATGGAGATCCCATTTTTAGTCTCTCCCAGAAGCAGGGACAAAATCCTTCCTTTCCAATATCCTGAGATAGGAGACAAGATCCTCCTTCCTCTCCATCAATAAGAGATAGGATACAAAACCTTCCTCTCTTATTTCAAATTCGTGAGCACCGGAGATAGGACACAAAACCTTCCTCTCCACCGGCAAGAGATAGGATACAAAACCTTCCTCTCTTGTTCATCCCTTACCCTGAGATAGGAGACAAGATCCTCCTTCCTCTCCACCTTCTCGAAATAGAATACATTCTTCCTTTCCCACCTCAATCAACCTTATGGCGGTTCAATCCTTCTCCGGTCAAAAGAAGGCCAAGATTCATCTTGGGGTGTTTCATCCCAAGCCTAAGAAGGATGAAGTCGACGCCTAACACGCCGCCGGTTTAGTCTTTCTCCATTGAAGAAGACACCGAGTTCGATTCGGGGTATTCCATCCCAAACCTAAGAAGGGATGAAGTCGACGCCAACACGCCGCCGGTTTAGTCTTTCTCCGATTGAAGAAGACACCGAGTTCGATTCGGGGTATTCCATCCCAAACCTAAGAAGGATGAAGTCGACGCCTAACACGCCACGGCTTAGTCTTTTCTCCGATTGAAGAAGACACCGAGTTCGATTCGGGGTATTTTGTCCCGCCTAAGAAGGGATAAAGCCAACGCCACCACGCGTTTCGTAGTCTATTCCCGTGACAAAAGACGGCTTCACGTGATTCAACATCGTAGCATTAAGTCTAAGAGAGTCTCATTCTTTTAGTACAACGCCACGCGCGGAGCGGATCGTGATAATCCGCGACGCTAGCCCAACTCAAACGGTAGTTGGTCAAACTGCTGAGGGTCGGGGTCGGCCAATAACCCTAAAGTCGACGCCTAACACGCGTCGCCGGTTTAGTCTTTTTCCGATTGAAGAAGACACCAGAGTTCGATTCTGGGGTATTTCATCCCGAAGCCTAAGAAGGGATTAAGCCAATGCCTCACACGCCAGGCATCTCTTGTCCGTAAAGAGTACCGAGCCTATGTATTCAATATCATAGCAACAAGTCTAGAAGAGTTTCATTCTTCTAGCACAACGCCACGCGGAACGGATTTGGACAATCCGACGCCAGCCCAATTCAAACGGTAGTTGGTAAAGGCTAATCAAACCGCTGACGGCCGAGGGTTTGCCAAAATCCTATAAGTATTATGGTTAATTATTTCGCGAAATAAAAGAATCACAATAGAGCACAAAAGAGGACAAATATGTTTTGATTGAGGAAAGCTTGTTGAAGTTCCTCCGAACCTCGACCTGAAAGCCTCACGCGCCATTAAGGGCCTCCGCAGCCTCTTCTTGATGTCAACCACCTTCGCCGAGTTCAAATTTCACCGACGCGACCGCTGAGAGTCTTTTCTTTGTTGGCCTTTGTCGCCTTCAAGACGACGCTCTCCCTCGCTTGGGGTTCCCTGCTCGAGCTCTACTATCCTCGCTTCTCGGCTGACACAAGACCAAAAGTGTCCCACGGAAGGCGAAGCCGGAACAACGGTCTCCAAATGATGCACAGCCTCATTGCATGTGAACGAGTCGGTAATAGCGCCGCGTCTGCTGGCCGTCCGAGTAGATCTCTGTCTCTATATATGAGGAGAGCTCGGCTGTAAAATCTTGTAGACTTTGGAGCTTAACCTCTAAATGGTGAAATCATCGCAAGGTGGCACAGGCGGACTCAATCTTCCGATATTCTCCCATGCCCTACTCCAAATAGGATTACAGTATAAACTAATTCCCGGTTCTTAACGAAGTTCTCGAGAATATTACCATATTCTTAAGGATAACTTCGATAACCCTCAATTTCCTCCCGCTATGGGACCTCAAGGAGGGATAAAATTACGGCGAGGCCTATATCGGCGGACAACGGCTCTACCTGAAGGACTCCTCACCTTGTATCGGTCGATTCATACATCGCCGAGGGCCTACCAATCAACAATTGGGAAGAATACCTCCACCGTGGATGAACACTGCTGCGAAGTAATGCGATGGCGGCGCTAACCAGCGGCGTCGTCGGAAGGATTCACCGATCAACGGTTCGACCCACAAAAGAATTCCCGATCAACGGAGGAATCTCGAGGGTCAATTGGACGACAATCCACCGACACGAAGTCATCAACAAAGAAATGAACTCAATTAGCTACGCCGAATTCCAACAACGGTCAAGCAATAAATGCACCGCGACACCCCGGGATCCTACAAAGCACCGGAGAACCCGAGAGGATTGGAGGAATCAAATCTGGAGCCAACCTCAAAAGAAATTCATCTATCGACTTCGGTCGAGATTTCACAACGGTCGACAAAAATGCAAGATCTGAATACCTTCAAGAATCCTACAAAGCACCGAAAGACCGAAGGAATAGAGAGATCAAACGCCGTGGTCATTCACAAGTCCTATCACGCCAATTAAGGAGTGAAGGGGTCATCATGTCAAAGCATCCTGCACTCATCAAGAATCGAGACCGAGACGCTTTGGAGGGGTATCAGAGGCTTAAAATTGCTTATCGCATTCAACAAGACTCGTGAACGGTGGGTTGACAACCGACGATCCATCCGGCGGCGACCCGAGCAGCGTCGGCGTGATCTGGCAAAAGCGCGCGCCAGTCAGCCGAACCCATGAAGCGAAGTCGGCGGCGCACGAGCCAGCGAAACGACACGCCGTGGAGAAAACCCGACGACGGCTCAACGAGGCGAAGTTGGCTAAACTCAAACGCCGACAAGACGGAATCAATCAGACTTAGTCCGCCGATGCAAACGAGCCGCTCGAGCTCGAAGTTGATCGGATACGCACTCAAACACAACGGCGACATCACCGGAGAAAACCAAGCGGGAAGGCCGAAGAATCGTGAACGGCACAAAAGCGACACAAAGCGGCGGGCCGGCCCGGGACCTTGGCGTGGTAGGGTGGTTCGCCACTATGGTCGAGCCACCCTACCAACTTGGTCGAGGTACTCGCCAAAGCCGAGGTGGCTCGCCAAACATGGTCGAGCCTCCTCGCCAGCCGAGGTGGCTCGCCAAACATGGCGAGCCTCCACCGGCAGAGCCGTACCTCGCCAAAGCCGAGGTGGCTCGCCAAACATGGTCGAGCCTCCTCGCCAGCCGAGGTGGCTCTACCAACATGGCCGAGCCTCCTCGCCAGCCGAGGTGGCTCTACTAATTGGTTGAGCCACCCCCTTGAGATGTATAAATAGGGGGTCTTGGCCGGTTCGAGGTCGGATTTCGGATCTTGGACTGGGACTTGGTGATTTTGGCGACTTCAAGAGCCCTCGCGAGATCTACGACGACGCCTCCAAAGCACCGGCGAGCTCAAGTCCACCGACGCCGATCTATAGGCGAAGGTAAGCAAACTCGGTCGAACTACAGATACCCTCTAGGTTAAGCTTCGCCTTAACCTCTCGTGGATACAGATTTCTCCTTGTAGATCTCACCCGCCCTACGATCCTCTCCTTCGTGAGTGCGATCCCCGCAGCGATCCTCTCCTTAGTGAGTGTGATCCTCAGCGCTTCGCTTCCTTCGCGGAACGAGCCCCTACGCCTCAGAGTTCCGAACCCGGTTTACACCGTGATCGGATTGCGCGTGGTCAACGGACTAATAAAAGTCCCCGACAAAGCAAAGAACTCCACGCAGTCGGTGATCCCGTGAAAATAGAGATCCTCGTGTTTGTTCACAAAAGGAAGAGAGTTGTAATTTTCGCTTTCATTGTACCTAAAATAAAGGCATTTTTCTTTGTTTGAAATTTTGTTGTAGGCCAACGGCCGTAAACGAATTCAAACGAGCAATGAATAACAAACCAACTTTCCCCGCTAACAAGCATCAAATGCATGCACATGAGGTTTTGATCAAACGTTAAAGACTAATTAATCTTAGTATGTTTACTAGAAAAACTATGAAAATAAACCTATGTAATTGTACAATTACTTTTGAGATAATTTTATTGCTTTGGTACGTTGTGTAATTCATCTAACATCATAGTTTTAAACCGTGCCATGAATTATACTTGAGAGATGATATCAAAGGCAATGAATTATGACCGAGGGCTGATATTACGATGCTTTTGGTGAGAACATGTCGCTGATTACCAAGTAACTGAAGAATAAGTAACCACATTTGAAAGTTTGAAATAAAGTGCATCTTAATTTTAAGGAGTTTTCTAAAGCTAGAAGAGCAGAGATTGAAATATAAGATTGACACCGGAGGTTTGAGAGATGGGGTGGGGTGGGGAGGGAGCGTGGCAATAGAAGTGGAAGAGGGCGATATCAATTGGGTCCCTTGTGTTTGAGTTTGATGAACATTTAAAAAGTTTGATGATGAATCGTGGGATTAAAATAAGAAAGTTTATTTTATAAATTATTTTAAAATGGCTAATCTAAAACTTCATTAGAATTTTGCTTTCCAATTTTTAATCATATGTGTGTCTTGTAGACATTTCTATTTATTTTCAAAATTGGTTATAATATATCACACATTTGTTCTTAAGAATTCTCAATAATACAACTTTTTTAGTTGGTAGCTCATTAGCTTGCTTTAGTTGTTTAAATCAGAGATAAAATAAACTCAATTTGTTTTTTCTTTGAATTGTACTTTCTTGATGAGTATTTTATTCTTTTTAATTGAACTTTGTTAAGTCTATTTGAAAATATTATTGTTTTCTTTAGTTTTTAATATCTAATGATGCATATTTTATAAATGTTTAACTATGAACCTAAATCTATAAAATATAATCACATTAAGAAAACATAAAATAAATATGTCCACGTGCAACACACGTGCACTATACTAGTGTGTGTGTGTGTGTGTGTGTGTGTGTGTGTGTGTGTGTGTGTGTGTGTGTGTGTGTGTGTGTGTGTGTATATATATATATATATATATATATATATATATATATATATATAAGCGATATGGTGAGTTAGTGAGATGGTTTGCTTAACGTGAGATGGTCATTCTACACCGTTAGATCAAATTAATGGTTAGATTTAAACCAATAAGTTAATAAATTAAAAATATGTGGCCCTCACAATTATTTGATTTCCCTGTCAAATCTTCTCTAAGATTTTCATATCCTCCCATCCGCCTCCTCTCTTTTTTATTTGGGTTAGAGTTAGTGTTAGGGTTAGGGTCAGTGGGTTCGGGTTCGGGTTTAGGGTTAGGGTTCGGATTAGGGTTTGGGTTAGGGTTAAGGTTAGTGGGTTTGTGCTCGAGTTAGGGTTAGGGTTAGTGGTTTCAGGTTCGGGTTAGGGTTAGGGTTCGGGTTCGGGTTCGAGTTAAGGTTAGGGTTCGGGTTAGGTTTAGAGAAGATTTGGCAGAGAAATTAAATAAATGTGGGGTCATATATCTTTAATTAATTAACCTATTAGTTTAAATCTAATAATTAATTTGAATCTAACAGTGTAGAATGTCCATCTCATGTTAAGTAAACCATCTCACTAACTCACCATATCATATATATATATATATATATATATATATATATATATATATATATATATATATATATATATATATATATATATATATATATATATATATATATATATATATATATATATATATATATATATATATATATATATATATATATATATATATATATATATATATATATATATAGTTGGTTCCAATGAGAACCCAATAAATGTGAGAACTAAGAACAATATCAACCATCCATGATAGAAAATTAAGGCTCATATTACTTAAAATTAAGGTGGCGAAAATAATTAAATAGACATTACAAGCTGAAATAATGGTAAACAAGTAAAAAGCAGAGAGATATAAAAGGAAAAAAGCTGACAAATCTTTAAATACCAAAATCACCTTTTTTAAAAACTTTCCATATTCTACTAGTTTACAAATCATAGGGTCGTTCAACAATTTTTGGAAATTATCTGCGAGATTCACGACTAAAAGCGGGTTCTAGGGCTTGACTCAAGGCGTGTCGAATGGTTAGGGATTACTAAAACATTCTTGAGAGATTACGTCAATAAAATATTCAAATTCATGAAACATCGAGATTTTTGTAACTATAGAAGGATGATCCGTTAAATGAATTGTAAGAATACTAAAACATTAGAGATTACGTCAATAAACCATTGATTCTCTAAATATCGAGATTACGTAACTATAGAATGATGATTACGTTAAATGGTGTAAGAATACTAAAATATTAGAGATTGTCAATAAAACATTGATTCTATAAAATCGAGATTACATCGATAAAACATTGACTCTGTCAAAAAATATTACGATTCGTAAATATAACTAAGAAATTATGTAACTATAGAATAATAATTACGTTAAATGAGTTGTAAAAATACTAAAACATTCTTGAGAGATTACGTTAATAAAACATTACGATTCTTTAAATATTAGAGTGATTTTGTTGTCTATTAACACCTTGCTATATTTTAAAAATACTATGTTATGAACTAGTTGATTCGTTAATCTATTCTTTGTGATTCTCTAAGTTAATCAAAGTGATTACTGTTTTGTAAACTAGGTGATTCGTTAGATCGTAATGAGATTTAAGTAATTTATTAAGAGTGCATGGCGATTACGTGATCCATGATAGCGACAATACACACAAAAAGAAAGCAAAAACGAGAATGAAAGAAGATGGTAGGGGAGCCGCCTCAGGACAAAAAGGGAAAAGAAACGAGAGAGCATGTAGGAGCGCCACCATGAAAATCAAAAAATATAAAATAAAGAAGAAGAAGAAAAAGCAGAGAGAGAAGCATGGAGAAAAAGTCATTAATATCTTGATGGGATCAAAGATTCCTCTCTTTAGTTAGCAAGGGTTCATCGGCGGCGCACCCTCGAAGACTTCGCCAATCGGATAGTGAGTAAGGTTCTAGGTTTGACTCATTGCCGATCCACGTCGACCTAAATTAAAGCGTAATCAAGAAGGTTCGCGGTTAATTAGGCAAAAAAACACCTATAATGTGCGATTTTATAACTAAAATGACAAGCGTGCCATTTAGTTAACTTTTAAATTTAATGGAGTTTAATCCAACCGTTGATTGGTTAAAGATCTAAGGGTAGAGATTGGGTTCTTAGTTCTCATATTTGTAAGGAGTTCTCATTTGATCCTACCTCATATATATATATATATATATATATATATATATATATATATATATATATATATATATATATATATATATATATATATATATATATATATATATATATATATATATATATATATATATATAGATATATATATATAGTATTGAAATAGATAGGCGCATGGTTTATTAACTGAAATTTATCAAGAGATATAAGTGGTGAGGCCACCCGCTAGCGTATCAAGGTGTGACCTCACCACTCTATCTCAGAAATTTCATTTAGTAAAAATTACCCCATACCCATCATTCCATATATATATATATATATATATATATATATATATATATATATATATATATATATATATATATATATATATATATATATATATATATATATATATATATATATATATATATATATATATATATATATATATATAGAAGAGGCTATCTAAGTTCATAATTAATGGTACAAGCACCAACTTTTCTAACCACTCATCTTGCTTTGGGATCAGTGAAGATATAAAGTCCACTTTGAGATTTGTGCATCACAAATCTCAAGACAGATGAGTGGATAAAAAGTTGGTGCACCTATTCATGAACAAGTTCATAGAACACTATACTACACACACACACACACACACACACACACACACACACACACGATTGAGATAAATGGTTCTCAAACACAATGCGATACGTGTGCGTATGCACATGCGAAACTCTCTATTTACTGTTTGTTTGTTTTATCTCATGTAACACCTAAGTTATTGAAGAATATCTTATATATATTTTTATGAAAATTATTTTGAAAGTCTATGCTCCTTTAAAATGTTAATTAACTCAATGGTCATCGGTTTGGAAAGCTAACTATCACCCTTGATGTTCGGTAATCCTTTGTCCCATATAAATCAATATAGTTATTTTGGTATATGTTGAGTGACTTGTAATTTCTTAGATATTATGTTATACTACATACTAAAATTATTGGAGATGAACAATGCTTAGCCACGATTCATCTCCAATAACCTAATATGTAGAATGATTTCAGACATTTTCAATGAGATGACGTGTATCCTAACGGTTCCACCGATGATATAGCTGATGCAGTTTATAATTGCTCTTGCGACCTTCACATTTTCTTCAATTTATCATTTTTTGCCCACACACCCAAAGTTTTATCCTATTAGTATTTAAACCCACTCACCTCTTAAAAAAGGATTTTGTTCTGCAACCCTAAAGTTTCATTCCCATTTATTTTTAAATCATCCGCTTCAAAAATCACTCTCAAATATAAAATATCCCAAAAAAATTTCGCGCGTTTAAGTTTAAGCCCATAGATGAGTTTTTGCTTGTAACTCAACCAAGTTTTACCCTATTATTTTCAAAACTTCGTCCATTTTCAAAAGCGATATTGTAATTATAAACTCAAGTTTTACCACCATTTACTTTCCAAGTCGATAGGCGAGCAAAAGAGTCAAGTCATTGTCTAGATCGGTTGCTAATTGACGTGCATTATTGATTTAACATTTAAGCGGAACCTAGCTTGAAATACTTACACTATAACATAGACATTACGGTATGGTAGGAAGACTCCTTTTAAGACCATAGGGCGATAACTAAACCAAGCTGTTAAATCAAAAGTGAGCAGTCCTTGCGTCCGAACTCACTCTTAACGAAATAATTAAATTTCATTATGCTTTACATGTTAGTTGTTTAGTACGCTTAACCTGCTATTTATTGCTTTGCCTCGCTATACGATGTGTCCTGAATGGTTAGATATATTATATATTTTTAAATCAAAGATTTAATTTTTTTTTCTTTTTATATGTTAATGTCGTGGTATCTCGTAAATCAAATTTACTCTCGTTTACACTGCATGTTTTGGAGAGATCATAATTAGATACAACTATTTCATTTTATCTAGCCATGCTCATAACGTTTCTTAATTATTTTGGATGATCAAGTTTTTTAAGTGAAAAGTTGGCCAAATTTTTCCCCAAAATTTTTCCAAAAATAAGATATTATTATTGAAAAAATTCCAACCAAATTTACACTCAGTTTATCCTTCATTTATCCAAAAAATCCTTTAAAAAATTATCGTCCATTCGGTTCAATGTCCTAGGAACAATTTAATTAAAGTTATCCTTCAACGTGGCCCGACAGGGCTCCTCCCCATCCATCCAGAGCATCCAAGCCACCGATCCATGGACCCATCGATAGACCACTTTAACCAGCGGCTACGATCAGCGATCAGCATGGTCTAGCGTGTACACATCAAGATTCAAGCTCCCACCCCTCTCTCTCTCTCCTCTCTCTTTCTCTCCCTAGGGGCATCATCGAGCTTTCAAAGGCCTCGTCTTTAGTTTTCTCAATCAAGCGGAGGGCTTCAATCCCAAAATCCCCACTCGAGATTTCAATCCCGTCTCTACTCTCTCCCTCTCTCGATCTCCGATTCAAAATTCAATCCGGTATTCATTGAAGAGAGAGAGAATCAGTCGATTCGAATTTTAAAGTTTTAGGGGGCTACTACTAATTTTCAGATTTCATGTATGTTGTTTTAAGTTAAAAATCGAGAATGTTTTGTGAAAAATCAGAATGTTTTGTGTAATTTGAACTATTAAGGGTGTTTTGTGCAATTTTTAAAATTTTTTAGTTTTTTGACAATAATTCATGTATTATAGTATGTTAGCTACTTATTATTTATTTACCTTTTATTATCGTTTAAACTCATTGGTGTTCATATGGTATTATCTTTCTCTATCATCCCTGATGATTAATTGATGCGACAAAGAGCTTTTTATGGTGGGGAAAGGGAATCTATGTTCAAACCTGATGGTAAATCTTTCAATTCATCTATGTTGTTTGTAAATTTTAAAAGTTTAAAATTTTTGGTTGCTTTTTTATAATTTAACTTTTGAGGGTGTTTCTATAATTTTTAAAATGTTAAGGGTGTTAATTGTAAATTTTAAATTCTTCGGGGGATGCTGTTAATTTTCAGATTTCATGTTTGTTATTTTAAGTTTTGATATGTGGTGGTGTTTTGTGTAATTTTAAACTTTTGAGAGTACTTTGTGCAATTTTTGAAGCTTTTTGGGTTTTTTATTGTTGTTGTAATATTTCATGTATTTTATTAATCTTTTTTTTAAACTAGTATGGTGCACGTGCGTTGCACGTGAGGCCATTTTCATGATAAATTTCTCAAAAATTATTTTTCTTAAACTCCACTTTTCAAACTTCAATTTAAATTTTGTGGGATTTAGAGGGTTAACCTAAAATTTCTTGAAAATCCTTTTTTCTAAAATTGGACTTCAAAATAAATTTTGTAAAATTTAGGAAGCTAACCTATAATTTTTTCTCTTTAATTTATAAATGGGTGTAGCCCATATTTCTTTGTAAATTAAGATTAGATCTGAGAGTCCACTCATATGCATTTATTTTCAAATCTTAATACAAAATTAAGGCATAAGAGAACCTTAATTTACAATTAAAACAGCATGAGAGAACCTTGGCATTTTTTCTTTTCTTTTTTCCCTACACTACAATCCACGTCATCAAGAACAAAACCTTATCATTAGAAATCACATAGATAAGAAAGTATGGACTTGATTCTTAAACATGCCTCTAAAATGGATTTGAAAGATGTACTAAATGGAAGGAAAAAACCTCAACATAAATAAGAACAAAAATCATATTCATATTTTATGAAAGTTTCATATCTAAATATTAATCTTCAATAAAAATAAAATTTGTTGCCTTCTCAACTATGTGTAAAATTGATTATTAGTTCCTCATATTCCCTTAAATAAATGTTATGATGAAAGGTTAACCGATCTTTTGCTCTACTTCACAAGATAAATAAATACAATTTTAGTAACATTAATACGGGGTCAAAGCTTTCTCTCATCTTCATTTTCGTGCGTTGCCTTTGCACTTTAAGATGTTTGTGATGTCGTTTACCTCTTTTTGGCGAGAATAAGTTTCTTCGTCGTTTCCATTCCAAAACATTTTGAAAGTGAAAACAAGTGAAACATTACATGTGTAAATCTCTCGATTACAAAGAAAATAAGCTCACTCTCTTACAAACACGAACAGAAGTCACTACGTAGCGATCTCTTGCTTGTGGGTTCTTTGCCGATCTTTGGGGATGTGTCCGTGGACCAGAAAGCGATTGTCGAATTGACAGGGTTGAGTTTATGCTTCGTAAAGGAAACAAGAACTTAAGCAAATATCTTAACAAGGTGAAATATCTACTCTTCCTAAGAATTAAGGCAAAACTTAATCTCGAGGAATCTCCACGTGGATGGCGTTCTTGAAATCTCCTTTGTTGCTTCGAAATATGAAATCTCCTTCTCTCTTAGCGCAAATCTCTAGCTCAAAATCTCGTGTGCAAAGCTTGATTGTCAGCTCCTCTTCTCCCCCCCATCCAATGGTGGATGTCGAAAGCTATTTATAGTCTTTAGGAAGTGTAACTGCTGAAAAGACGTGTAGAAGATGTGTAGTGGCGAGAGCGGTTGGAAGTGTCTGACCAAAATGCCGTCGTTGGTAGCGGCGGTTGCTTTATCTCGCCAACAAGCTGCCGTCTTGCGTTGGCGCTGACAGTTTAAGCTATCTCGCCAAGCTGTCTCGCCGAAGCGTCTTCACATTTGTTATAACCGTTCTCCCATGATTTAAGGCTCGTTTAATGCCCCTCTTTTTGTACTTAGTGGTAATTTTCGATGTAATAGCCCATTAATGTAGCTAAATGTCCCCACATGTTGAAAGAGTCCAATGGGTCCCACAAATAGTGATAAAACACACGGAGAATGCTTCGACACTTTTGGGTGTCTGCCATTTAGCGAGACACAAGGAAGTGTCTCGCTATCTTGAGATGCAAAAAGTGTCTCGTATGAAGAGGCTTATCCACGGTGGTTTCTTTTAGACTTTGATGGCGTTGTTCTTCAATCTTCTCTGATTAAACTATATTTAGGATTCATCGGTAATTTTTATGCCTCTGAGATACCCCCTCCAAAGTTTTGAGACTCCGCTGTATTTTATCAAAGAGTCTGGGATACTTTGGATAAGATGAGCCTTGCTTCTGTCCAACGTTGAACTTTATAGAAGAGGCCTATATCTTGCCCGACTTGACGGCTCTGACGTCGTGACCAAATTCGGGATCAATAGTTGTTGCATCGTATTAGATTGAAATAATGAAGTCGATTTTGAACTAATCATCTTCATCTTGAAGGTGATCACTTGGGTTGTAGTTGAGCTTCTAAGGGCAATTTCGGAATGAGGATCTTTTTGAGATGCTTGAACTTCTGGAGGCAATGTAATGGTATATTTGCAGCAATGAGCTACAAAGTGCATTAAATTACGGTGGGAGAAAGTGCTCAACCCGTTTGGAGGAAGCGAACGATGTCATAAGTTATTATTTGTCACGATAGATATAGGATTTTTGGCAAACCCTCGACCATCAACAGTTTGATGAGTCTTTACCAATACCGTTTGAGTTGGGCTAGCATGTAGTTTGTCTAAGTCCGTTCTACATGTTACGTTGTGCTAAAAGAATGAACTCTCTTAGACTTTGTGCTACGATATTGAATCGTGAAGCTTGGTCAATTATTAAGGAATTGACTACCGTATGTTAGGCGACCTATTCTAATTTAGGGCGAGGAATAAACACCTACTACATAAATGGTAGATTTAACGAATCATTAAGTGATGAGGTGGCTATGTATTGAATACATAGACTTTATTTGCTACGATCTTTGAATCTGAGACTTGGTCAATTATCACGGGAATTGACTACACGGCGTGTGTTAGGCGTGACTTATTCTGATTTAAGGATAGGAATAATGCCTACGCATAAATAGGCGTAGATTTATGAATCATTAAATCGGTAATGAGGCGGCTATGTATTGAATACATAGACTTTATTTGCTGATCGAATCGTAGACTTGGTCAATTATCCGCGGAATTGACTACGTGGCGTGTGTTAGGCGTGACTTATTCTGGTTTAGGGCGGGAATAGCGCCTACTACGCATAAATGGCGTAGATTTATGAATCATTAAGTCATTAATGAGGCGGCTATGTATTGAATACATAGACTTTGTTTGCTCGATCTTTGAATCGTAGACTTGGTCAATTATCCGCGAATTGACTACGGCGGCGTGTATTAGGCGACTTATTCGATTGGACAAGAATAAGCCTACTACGCATAAATAGGTAGATTTAACGAATCATTAAGTCATGTAGAGGCTATGTATTGAATACATAGACTTTGTTTGCTACGATCTTGAATCGTAGACTTGGTCAATTATCCGGGAATTGACTACGGCGTGTGTTAGGCGTGACTTATTCTGGTTTAAGGGCGGGATAGCGCTACTATAAATAGGCGTAGATTTAGAGATCATTAAGTCGATGTGGGGCTGGCTATGTATTGAATACATAGATTTTATTTGCTACGATCTTGAATCGTAGACTTGGTCAATTATCACGGGAATTGACTACGGGCGTGTGTTAGATCTTGACTTATTCACGATTTAGGGCAGGGAATAACACCTACTACATAAATAGGCGTAGATTTAACAAGTCATATAGGCTTTTGAAATTATTGTCTTCTCTTGGGGCAAAGACGAACCCGTTGTGTTGAAGAAAAGAAGGTATTTTCTTATCCCTGCTTCAATTGAGAACTCCTTGTTCCACGTTAGCGAGAGTCAAAAGATTCTGGCCTTGCGTGTGTGTGGAATCTATAAAGAAACTCAAAGTGAGATCTCTACTTGAATCAAATCGAGTGGGCGGTGGCTGGACTCGAGAATAAAAGAAGGGCCTTTTAAGTCACATGAGTAAAAGGTGAAATTTTTGAGAAACTTAAGCGCTCAAATGGTTTGGTTGAGTGGGAGTAATGATAAAGAATTTTTGATTTTGGTCTTAATTGTTTAAAGATTTGACCAAGTGGGAGTGAAAATTTAAAATGACCCTAAGCTGTTCAAAGGTTTGGTCAAATAAAAATGAATAACGACCCTAAGCTGTTCAAATGTTTGGTCGTCTTGGACCCATGGGAGTGAAAATTTAAAATGACCCTTGTTCAAAGATTTTCTGGACCCAGTGGGAGAAGATTTGATTTCTAAAAATGTTGAAGGAAAGAAAATATTTCACTTCATAATGGGAGTTTTAGTTTATTAAACTAAGTGGGAGGGAAAGAATTAACTATCAAAGATAATAGTTAACATGATAGTTCTTTTCTTTGTGGTCGCCATCCTATTGAAGAGGATTGGTGGGAGATTCGGTGGAGTTATCGAGAGATAACTTTTATGGACCTACCATCTGTTGAATAGGATTGCGAGGGATTTTGGAAGAGTTGGCGAAGGTGAAGGAAACAAGAACTTAAGCAAATATCTTAACAAGGTGAAATATCTACTCTTCCTAAGAATTAAGGCAAAACTTAATCTCGAGGAATCTCCACGTGGATGGCGTTCTTGAAATCTCCTTTGTTGCTTGAAATATGAAATCTCCTTCTCTCTTAGCGCAAATCTCTAGCTCAAAATCTCGTGTGCAAAGCTTGATTGTCGAGCTCCTCTTCTCCCCCATCCAATGGTGGATGTCGAAAGCTATTTATAGTCTTTAGGAAGTGTACTGGCGAAAAAGGCGTGTAGAAGATGTGTAGTGGCGAGGCGGTTGGAAGTGTCGGCCCCGCTGTCGTCGTTGGTAGCGGCAGTTTAGCTATCTCGCCAACAAGCTGTGCTTGGTTGGCTGATTTAAATTATCTCGCCAAAACTGTCTCGCCCAGAGACTGTCTTCTGGCTGTTATAACCGTTCTCCCATGATTTAAGGCTCGTTTAATGCCCCTCTTTTTGTACTTAGTGGGCGTATTTTCAGCGTGTAATAGCCCATTAATGTAGCTAAATGTCCCCACATGTTGAAAGAGTCCAATGGGTCCCACAAATAGTGATAAAACACGGAGAATGCTTGGACACTTTTGGGTGTCTGCTTTAGCGAGACACAAGAGATGTCTAAGCTAATGGAGATGCAAAAGTGTCTCGTATGAAGAGGCTTATCCACGTGGTTGATTTCTTTAGACTTTGATGGCGTTGTTCTTCAATCTTCTCTGATTAAACTATATTTAGGATTCATCGGTAATTTTTATGCCTCTGATACCCCTCCAAAGTTTTCGGACTCCGTATATTTTATCAAAGAGTGCGGGATACTTTGGATAAGATAAACCTTACGTCCAACGTTGAACTTTATAGAAGAGGCCTATATCTTGCCCCGGCTTTCGACCCCTGGCTACGCGACGTCGCTGACCAAATTCTGGGATCAATAGTTGTTGCATCTGTATTGAACGATTGAAATAATGAAGTCGATTTTGAACTAATCATCTTCATCTTGAAGGTGATCACTTGGTTGTAGTTGAGCTTCTAAGGGCAATTTGAATGAGGATCTTTTGAGATGCTTGAACTTCGGAGGCAATGTAATGGTATATTTGCAGCGGCAATGAGCTACAAAGTGCATTAAATTGGTGGGAGAAAGTGCTCAACCCGGTTGAGGCGAACCGATATGTAAAGTTATTATTTGTACGATAGATATAGGATTTTGGCAAACCCTCGCCATCAGGTTTGATGAGTCTTTACCAATTACCGTTTGAGTTGGGCTAGCATGTAGTTTGTCTAAGTCCGTTCTACATGTTACGTTGTGCTAAAGAATGAACTCTCTTAGACTTTGTGCTACGATATTGAATCGTGGCTTGGTCAATTATTAAGGAATTGACTACCGTGGTATGTTAGGCGACCTATTCTAATTTAGGGCGAGGAATAAACACCTACTACGCATAAATGATTTATGAATCATTAAGTCGATGTAATGGGGCTATGTATTGAATACATAGACTTTATTTCTGATCTTGAATCTGAGACTTGGTCAATTATTATCGGGAATTGACTACGGCGTGTGTTGAGCTATGACTTATTCTGATTTAAGGATAGGAATAATGCCTACTACATAAATAAATTGATTTAGCATCATTAAGTCGATGTGGGGCTATGTATTGAATACATAGACTTTATTTGCTACGATCTTTGAATCGTGGACTTGGTCAATTATCCGCGGGAATTGACTACGTGTGTTAGTGACTTATTCTGGTTTAGGGCGGAATAGCGCCTACTACATAAATAGTAGATTTAACGAATCATTAAGTGATGTAGAGGCTATGTATTGAATACATAGACTTTGTTTGCTACGATCTTGAATCGTAGACTTGGTCAATTATCAGGAATTGACTACTGGCGTGTATTAAGCGACGACATTCGATTTAAGGACAAGAATAAGCCTACTATAAATGGCGTAGATTTATAGATCATTAAGTCGTATGGGGCTATGTATTGAATACATAGACTTTGTTTGCTACGATCTTTGAATCGTAGACTTGGTCAATTATCACGGAATTGACTACTACGGCGTGTGTTAGGCGTGACTTATTCTGGTTTAGGGCGGGAATAGCGCCTACTACGCATAAATAGTAGATTTATGAATCATTAAGTCGATGTGGGGCGGCTATGTATTGAATACATAGATTTTATTTGCTACGATCTTGAATCGTAGACTTGGTCAATTATCACGGGAATTGACTGGTTGAATCTTTGACTTATTCTGATTTAGGGCGGAATAACACCTACTACGTGTAAATGAGGCGTGATTTAGCAGATATATTAAGTTACGATCAATGAGGCCGACTATGTATTGAATACATAGACTTTGTTTGCTTTCGATCTTTGAATCGTGGGCAATTGATTATCAGGAATTGACTACGGCGTGTGTTGAGCGGCGACTTATTCGATTTAAGAATGAGGGCATAGCGCTAACTCGCAGCATAAATGGCGTAGATTTGAGATCATTAAGTGATGTGGGGCTATGTATTGAATACATAGACTTTATTTGCTCACGATCTTGATCGTGACTTGGTCAATTTTCGCGATTGACTGCACGCGGCGTGTGTTGAGCGTGACTTATTCCTAGTTTAGGCAGGAATAAGCCTACTCATAAATAGTAGATTTAACAGATCATTAAGTCGTAATGGAGGCGGCTATGTATTGAATACATAGACTTTATTTGACGATCTTCGTAAAGACTTGGTCAATTATCAGAATTGACTACGGCGTGTGTTAGGCGACTTATTCACGATTTAAGGGCGGAATAACACCTACTATAAAAGGCGTAGATTTAACAAGTCATATAGGCTTTTGAAATTATTGTCTTCTCTTGGGGCAAAGAGCGAACCCGTTGTGTTGAAGAAAAAGAAGGTATTTTCTTATCCCCTGCTTCAATTGAGAACTCCTTGTTCACGTGAACTGAGAGTCAAAAGATTCATGACGCACGTGTGTCAGGGAATCTATAAAGAAACTCAAAGTGAGATCTCCACTTCGAGAATTATATCAGAGTCGGGCCACGTGGCTTGGACTCAGAATAAAAGAAGGGGCCTTTTAACTCACATGAGTAAAAGGTGAAATTTTTGAGAAACTTAACTGCTCAAAAGGTTTGGTTGAGTGGGAGTAATGATAAAGAATTTTTGATTTTGATCTTAATTGTTTAAAGATTTGACCAAGTGGGAGTGAAAATTTAAAATGACCCTAGCATTTCAAAGGTTTGGTCAAATAAAAATGAATAACGACCCTAGCTGTTCAAATGTTTGGTCGTCTTGGATGATAAAGTGAAAATTTAAAATGACCCTAGCGTTCAAAGATTTGGTCATTACGGACCCATGGGAGAAGATTTGATTTCTAAAAATGTTGAAGGAAAGAAAATATTTCACTTCATAATGGGAGTTTTAGTTTATTAAACTAAGTGGGAGGGAAAGAATTAACTATCAAAGGTAATAGTTAACATGATAGTTCTTTTCTTTGTGGTCCTGCCATCCTATTGAAGAGGATTGGTGGGAGATTCTGGTGGAGTTATCAGAGATAACTTTTATGGACCTACCATCCTGTTGAATAGGATTGGCAGGGGATTTTGGAAGAGTTGGCAGAAGGTGAAGGAAAGAAGGTATTTTCTTATCTTTGGCTTCAATGGGAACTCTGGTTATAGGTTATCTGAATATACTAGGGCGGTATCTCTTGAGAACTTCCTACTAATTGACATCGTCGTCTTGCTACCACCTTTGGTGAGCAAGGATACACCTCGTACCCATGGGGTTGCTCTTGTAAGTGTCGAGGCGTGAATGCGATAGGCGGAAGAGCTTTACCAAGTTTGTTATTTTGACATTATGATCCGGCTTCAATCGAGCACGGATCTTGTCTTTAAGGACAAAATAACTTTCATGGGATGATGGACCCTCACGTAGTGCGCCGGTATTTAGGTCGAGTCTTGTCAACCTCCTCGATTTGTAATGGGTGGCAACTTGATTTTATTGCTATCAAGGAGGTGCTTGAAAATGATCGAACTTCTTCGTCTCACGAAAAGTATGTCGTGGAATTGATTTAGAAGGTTTTGTTGCTCGAGGAGGTTATTGGGCGGTCGTAGTTGTGACGTTTGACTTACGTCAACGGCAGTCATAGGTGCCTTTCCTCTATTGCGAGAGGCAAAATTTACTTCTGAGGGGTCGATCGTCGTTTTGCCTCTTTCGCCTTTCTTCCTTCTGAGGAAACGTTCGGCTTGTTCTCCTTGTATTTTCAGATCTTTCCATGTAGTTGGTGGGACAACCCCCATAACTTCTAACAGATCAATGGAGAGATTATTGTGACACGTCTGCAATATGAACTCCTCGGTGATTGGATCTTTGCAATTTATGACCTTATTGCGAAAGCGTTTGACGAAATAGTCAATTGACTCTCCACTTCTTTGCTTTTCATCCAGAAGGGTTTCAATTGAGACTTCAGTGTCGTCGTTGTAGGCATAAAAAATTGCTTGTCAATACCCGAGAAAGACTCGTAACGGTGGGTTGACACTCCACTTCTTTGCTTTTCATCCAGAAGGGTTCCAATTGAGACTTCAGTGTCGTCGTTGTAGGCATAAAAAATTGCTTGTCAATACCCGAGAAAGACTCGTAACGGTGGGTTGACAACCGGCGATCCGTTCGACAAACCGCGCCGCATAACGCATAAAGCAAGGCGGCGAACTCATGAAGTGGGTCAGCAAAGGCGTCTGAATCAGCGAGGCTATGTGTTATGGAATGAATCAACAAGCAAAGCTTCAGCGAGATCGTCGGGTTCAAGCGTCAGCGAGATCGGTTTGAACATCGACCGATCGTCACCTAAACCGTTGGCGGGATGAAACCAATCAAGTGAACCAAGCGGACTTATAACGACAATGACAAGATCGGAGCGAGCGTCGCGGAAAAGTCGAAAAACCAAACCAAACCGAGGAGCCAAGCGGTTGAAAACCGGACACCGTTTGGTGTCTAAGCGGACACCATAGGTGTCCGCCGGACACAAATGGTGTCCGCCGGACACCATTGGTGCTGCCAGGCGGACACCATTGGTGTCCGCCGGACACCAAATGGTGTCGGCCGTATCAACCCCTCTTGTTTCCTATAAATGGTGGGGGTGCTCATTTACCTGGTGGATTTTTGGAGATTGGATTTTCGATATTCTTGAGAGAGCCCTCGTGAGATCCACGAGCCGTCGGCCTTGATTCAGAACGCGGCGAGCACGTCGAGATCTACAAACCGCGAGGTAAGCGAACTTCGGGTCGACTCTGGTCAGCGTGATTTCTCCTAGTAGATCTCACCCGCTCGTGATCCTCTCGCCGTGAGTCACGATCCCCGGCGATCCTCTCCTTCGTGAGTGTGATCCCCTCAAGTCGCGTCGTTTCCTTCGTGAAGCGAGCCTCTGCGTCTGTAGTTCCGAACCGGGTTTCCACACGGATCGAATTGCGGTAGTCCACGGACAAACAAAAAGTCCCGACACGGGCAAAGAACCCATGGCGAGGATCCGTAAAATAGAGATCCTCGTGTTTGTTCACAAAAGGAAGAAAGTTGTAATTTTTGTTTTCATTTATGCGCCTAAAATAAAAGGCATTTCTTTTGTTTTGAATTTTGTTGTAGGCAGCGAAGGCGTAAACAAGTTCAAGCGAGCAATGAATAACAAGTCTACTTTCCCATGAGCGATCGTCGAAGAAGTTCTTGAGGAATAAGCTTTCCATGTCATTCAGTTGATGCTACGGCTTGAGTCTTCGATACCAATCGAAGGCAATCCCTGAAGGGTTCCTAAATGACCGAACCATCAAAGGCTCATTTCAGGAGATCCGCCGAGATGAGATTTGAAGTAGATCAAATGTTACGTGGGTGAGCCTCTTCCATCAAATGGTGTGAAGTTAATCAAGTTGAACTTGGGTATGGAATTGAGTCCCACTCTTTGGGTATGGACATGGAATGCCGGTCTTCTTGACTTTGAGCCGATATTAGAGCATTGATCTTGCCTTCAAGCTCTTTCATCTTCCTAGCCTTCATCCTCCCCTTGCTTCGATTACCCTCTCGAGGGATGGATTGGCCATCTCCACTTTGATGCCTGATGTAGCTTTCTTCGAGGTTGGTCGGCAAGGATGTGTTCATCCATCAGACGCTATCTTCTATGTCATGCGACACCTGATCGGGTCCGGCTTGTTACGGCTAATTTTCTAGCCTTTGCAACTCCCTCATTTGTCGTGATGGCTATCTCCATTTCTATTTTCATTTCGCCTTAAGCTCTTCTCAGCTAAGGCTTGCAACATTTGAGCCGCCGTTTCCGGTAATGATATAAGCTCTCTAGCTTGACCATTTCGACATTGTGTCATCGGACGTCACCGCTGAGCAAGCCGAGGTCTCATCTTCGGATGAATCTCCTTCATGCATCCTTCTATAAGCCGCTTATAGCCCGCACGAGACATCCTTTGGGAAATTTGGGTACCAACTTTTCCGCCCGAGTGAAGTCGATGGATCTCAGACCGTCGCTACCTCTCCTTTTACTTGTTTACCATGTTGATGGTAACCGGGAATTCCTCTTGAATAGCACATCTTCTTCTGGCTCTTGGCCTTGGCTTCGATTCTTCCGCTACCGCAGTGGAAAGCCTCGAATCGAAGGCTCTTTGTGGACAAGCCTTCTCGACTCGAGCAAGCACATCCCCGATAATAGTGTCTTGATTAGTGCAGGCACACGAGCAAGAACAATCTATCTCATCAATTGTCCATTTTATGTGTTGCCACCTCTCCACCGATGATGCGGTTGGTGTGATCCATCACGGATTGCACTTTCACCCCCAAGTGTAACGCTGCCTTTAACCGAGGACACGCTTTTTGAGCGCCGACCATTTGACTGGGAGACACTTTTACTCGCTTGACTTCGCTATCCAAGTCGCCCCGCATGAACTACAGTGTCCGGTCATCTTTGTGACTTTATGAAGTCACACGCCCACTTCTTCCTGGCTCGCGTTTCGCGGACTCGGGATGCTCTAAACGAGATGCGCGATAGGAATTCTTGGGGCCTTAGATGTCCCATCTTGCTCGAGACACTTTTGATCATCGGCTTGAGTCCGACACGACCCCCGATCCGCCGACCCAATCGCTCCTTCATCGGGTGCTTTGTCTTTGCTTCCGACTGTGGGACCAAGGCGATGAAACAATCAAATTGATTATTAGCTGTTGACGACGGCCAGAGAGGTGGAGGGAGCGGGTGGAGGAGAACTCCCTGGCCGGTGATAGCCGAGGTGTCTCGCCGAAAGGTCGAGACAGTCATCGTCTCTACCGAAGCTTCTACCAAAGGCAGCTCGGCCAACTTAGGTGCAGATTTCGGATCCGTGACTTTGTAACTTTGTGTTGATCCCTCGGTGGACTTCAATTCTTTGCTTCATGTGATAACGCACGCCATCAGCCGCACGTGCACGATGCTTTTGGGCTGTTCCTTCTTCACAAACGGGTCCTCTTGATGAGGATCCATTCTTCCTTGGCGGAGTGCCTTGATTGAAATTGAGGCGCTCGCGGGTTTCCCTCGGGCGCCTGATCACGGGATGATAATGAACTCCGTCTCACGACTCCATGACCTTAGCGAATTGATTCGCCGGGTTTCGACGCGTTCGACGAGCTCCTCTTCGCCGAGAGGCAAAGATCTTGTAAGATGACTCCTTCTTCCGAATGGAGCCACCATGAGCAGAGCTTCTGGCTTTGCAATTTGTTGTGAGGTTAGATAAGAAAACCTCCGCCTCGAGTGGGCAAGATTCATCAAGACTACTTACGACTTCCTCCTTGGAGAGGAGATCCTCCCATGCTTGCAGACGAGGAGGACTTTGATGAAGAGGAGGAGAGATACTCTTCAACTTGGCTCGATCGAAGACATAATCCAACCCATCGACCATGAGGTCGGTTTGATCATTGCTGGTGTTCGCGGTGAAAGTCGGTATGATTGTCATTGCCGATGAATTCGTTACACCTTTATGGGATTACAAACGGATTCAAAAATAACTCGCCTTTTTATAAGGCTTTACAATGAAAAATCAAAAAAAAAGATTACAATTTTCTTTCACCAAAACAAATGCGGGATCCGTTTATCGGATCCTCGCTTGCGTGGGTATCTTTGCCTGTGCCGGGGACTTCTTTTCCATCCGTGGACCGCCGCGTGATCGTGATCCAAAGAAAGAAATCTACACGGTAAACGGGGGTTATCTCACGAAGGAAATAACAGCCCGAAGCGAATGAGATCG
Source organism: Asparagus setaceus (assembly GCA_012295165.1). Taxonomy (NCBI): domain Eukaryota; kingdom Viridiplantae; phylum Streptophyta; class Magnoliopsida; order Asparagales; family Asparagaceae; genus Asparagus; species Asparagus setaceus. The sequence goes on along the minus strand of CM022703.1, from coordinate 58,617,507 downwards.
ACCAAGCGAAATCAAAGCTCTTCTCGAGATCAAAACAAAGTTTAATCTCGAGGAATCACGTGTAGATCTGAGATCTGATCTCTCGAACCTTTTTGAGGGGATTATCTCACGAAGGAGGATAATAGCCCTGGGGATTATCTCACAAATGATGATAATAGCCCTTAAGAGTTCACCGAGATCTGGATCTGGTGTCGAAGAAGATCGGTCGTTGCTCCCGAGTTTGGATCTGAGGTGAGAAGACAATTTGGCAGAGCTTCGGCTTCTCCAAAATTTCAGATCTCAACAAATGAGCCCCCTCCCTCTTATTTATAGCCTTACAAAGCGGATACAGATCAAAACTGGGCCCAAAAGCCCGCCTAGACACCCTAGGGTGTCTCGGCTGCCGGGACACCTCAAGGTGTCTCGGCCACCGAGACACCCTGTGGTGTATCGGCTTTGGCCGAGACAGTTTTAACTATCTTGATTGTTTTGATTATAACTCTCTTGTCCAATCTCAGAATGAGGTGATTCAAGATGTGTTAGAAAGCTGATGAGGAGATCTAAAACTTTTATTTTTTGAGATTCTTCAGATTTAAATTGCATCATGGCCAAAATCTGTGAGACATTTGGTGTCTCGGCCATGGCCGAGACACTTTTTTGTGTCTCGGCCACTTTCGAGACACTTTGGACCATTTTGGTGATAACTTCCTCGTCCGATCTCTGAATGAGGTGATTCAAGATGCGTTAGAAATCTGGTGAAGAGAGATACAACTGTTATGTTTTTATCTTCCTCATATTAGAACTGTATCATGGCTAAAATGTGTGAGACATCATTGGTGTCCTGCAGGTGTGAAACAGCCTGGACCCTCTCGGTTGTTTCGGCTCTAACTCTCTCGTCCGTTCTCGGAATGAGTTGATCCAAGATGCATTAGAAAGCTAGAGAGGATATCTAAAACCTCCCATAGGTGAGCCACCCATGGTGGGAGTGAGACACACGTGGTGCTAAGTCTTTTATGAGTATCCTGCGGCTCATGGTTGAGTCGATTCTTCGTTATTTTGCGTTCCCATTGACTTCGTATCGTCGCCGATGTGCTTATTGGCGCTTTGTTCACTCATTATTGGCGGTCCTTCAATCATCAACTCACATCACGAGTTACGTTCGGTGACTTATAGGTAATTTTACGTCTGGTGAGAACGACACAATAGCCTCAATGTTGAGACTATTGGCTCCCATGTGGTAAGCCATCGTGTTCGGTGAGAATAAGTTTCTTCGTCATTTCCATTCTAAAGCGTTTGAAAGTAAAAATAAGTGAAAGATTACACATGTAAATCTCGATTACAAGAAAATAATCTAACTCTCTTACAAACACGAACGTAAGTCGCTACGTAGCGATCTCACGCTGCGTGGGTTCTTTGCCGATCAGGGGATCGTGTCGTGGACCACCAAGCAGCGATTGTCGAATTGACAGATTGAGTTTATGCTTCGCAAAGAAAATAAGAACTTAAGCAAATATCTTAGCAAGGTAAGATATCTACTCTTTCCAAGAATTAAGGCAAAGTTTAATCTCGAGGAATCTCCACATGGATGGCGTTCTTGAAATCTCCTTTGTTGCTTAATCTGAAATCTCCTTCTCTCTGCGCAAATCTCTAGCTCAAAATCTAGGTGTGCAAAGCTTGATTGTCGGCTCCTCTTCCCCAGTCCAATGGTGGATGTCGGAAGCTATTTATAGCCTTCGGGAAGTGTAATCGCTAAAAGACGGTAGAAGATGTGTAGTGGTGAGGCGGTTGAAAGTGTCTCGGCCCAAAACTGTCTCGCCGTTGGCGCGACAATTTAGCCTGTCTCGCCAACAAGCGTAGTGCGTTGTTGCGAGCGGTTTAAGGCTGTCTCGCCAAAATTATCTCCCCCAGAGACTGTCTTCTAGCTGTTGTAACCGTTCTCCCACAATTTAAGGCTCGTTTAATGCCCCTCTTTTTGTGCTTAGTGGTATTTTGATGTAGCGCCCATTAATGTAGCTGAACGTCCCCACGTGTTGAAAGAGTCCAATGGGTCCCACAAATAGTGATAAAATATCTGGAGAACGCTTTAGACACTTTTGGGTGTCTCGCCATTTGGCGAGACACAAGAAAGTGTCCCGCTCTTGGCGAGACACAAGAAAGTGTCCCGCTAATGGCGAGATGCAAAAAGTGTCTCGTATGCATAGCCTTATCCCTGTGGTTGATTTCTTTAGACTTTGATGACGTCGTTCTTCAATCTTCTCCTGATTAAACTGTATTTGGGGTTCATCAGCAATTTTTGATGCCTACAATCTCTATCTAAGATTTACAGGATTTATCTAAAACATGACCAAACTTGTTTTGTGAAATTTACCCTACTTTTTCATCCTTGTATTTTGTATGTATTTTTCCATGCTTTTGTATCTACTTATATTATTTGCCATATATAGCCTTCTAACATCGATTACTTGTCTTTCTATTTTGCATGTATTCTTCTATGATTTTGTATATACTTGTGTTATTTGCCTTATATGTATATACCCTTCTATCGATTAATTAGATGTACCACATGGCATGAACTTTTATAAGCATGCAACTTATAAGTAACATAGTTCCTTAAAATTTATATCCACGTTGTTATAGTAATTGTCCATATTACTAATGAAGTAATGTTCAAGAATATAATAATGTTACAGTCACCTTCTTGATTGTTTCAATTGCCATAGCGTTGCAATACTAATGACACTACTTAAATTAGTATAGTAATGTTCATTAGAAGTAATGTTTGATAAAATTAATGATTAAATTTATTAAACTAATGTTATATGTTGCTATAGTAACAGTAGTATATATTTATTAGTGGATTGAAAGGAACTCAAGGATGCACCAGGAGAAAAAGAAGAGCTCTGGCGGGTTGTTGAAAAATATCAAAACTCTAGTCTTTATTGCTCTATATCATTGTACAATCCTAGATTCATACTCTTTCTAGGTTGAGTTTATGATTCTACTATTTTAGTTATTATAGGGACTTTTGTTATATTTGGCCTGATGTGTTTTGAAAATTTGGTTTAGTGAAATAAAATTATTTATTGATCGGCACAAAGAAGTAGTATTTATTAGTATACTAACGCGACTATACTAATGAAATAGTTCATGGTCATTTTATCTTTGACTGGAAAATTAATTTCTAATGTTCATTAGAAATAATATTTAATAAAACTAATGATTAAACTTAATAAACTAATATTTAATAATAGTTTTATTTTAATAATAATTCAATAATAATATTTAATTATTAAACTAAAACTAATATTCAATAAAGTTTATTATATTAAAAATTGTTTTATTAGAAATAATAAAACTCCTCTCACTTTATCTTTAGGAAACTGATGGGTAAATTTTGAGTGATTACCTTAGTTGCAAGTATACAACCTTGATCAAGTTATAGTATATAAGATTATCGATCCCACAAGGAACGGAAGTAGGAGTTAGTCCATTTGGTTCTCAAATTATGCTAAGACAATTAGGAGTTTATGTACATGGTGAAAGTGGTCATGAAAAGAGTAGAGAGTGTGTTGTGGATTATGCTAAATAAAAGAAAAACGAGGAAGAAAATGTGTTGTGGAGAAATTGAGATTGTGAAGGTGAATGAGTGTAAATAAAGGCAAAATGAAAGTGAGAAAATGGGGAGATTAGAGAATGGAAACGAATGTACCAAAATGAGGATGAGAGAATGTGAGAAGTAAAAAGGAAAAGAAATCAAGAGAGGAGAAAGACAATTAAAGAAAAATAAACAAATAAAAACAAGGATAAGTGCAAAATCAAGAATGTAAAGTATGGAGGATTAGTTAAAGATATGAGGAATCTAGAGTAGATCCACTTAGCTTATCTCAATCTCACATGAATGAGTTGGTTTGTTAGCTAGTTTCAAACAATCTCTAGGGATCCCACAAGTATTAGCTCCACACTTAGAAAGGGTAATTCCCTAGAGGGTTCTAGCCTCAAGGTGAATTAAAGAAAAAAAAATCTATTCTAGAAAGTAAATACAAAATTAAATACATTGCATGAAAGTAAATTGCATGAAAGTAAATTGCATGAAATTAAATTGCATGAAAGTAAATCTAAGCTACAAAGCAATTAAATGAATAAGAAAGAAAAATAAAAAGAAATAAAATAGAAACCAACAACTCCTCGATCTTAATCTAATCCTCCTTTTGGTCCTTGGATTAGAAGAAGAAAGGAAATTGAAGGGTGAAAAATTTCATTTATTGTGTAATAAAAGTTATAATTTTGGAAGGTCTTCTCAATTAAGAGTAACCCTCCTCTCCAAATGGAGTTTTACAAAATATTTCACACTCAAACCTCTCCCCTCAACCCCTATTTATAGCCTCTGACAATGCACATGAACCATTGGATGAAACTTGGGCTCCAAGTTAAATCTTAGCCACAAATCGAGTTAGTTACGGACCAATCGATTGTGTCGGTTGTGTCGGATTGGCCAACCGGTTGGTGAACCGATTGGAATTTGAAAAACTAAAATCTGATTAGCTCCGTCTCGTCGAGATAGGTGATTTTCATATATTATATGTTAAATTCCGCCTTCAGTTGAGAGATATCGTCATTTCTTTGTGGCTAACATCTTGAACATTATTTTTATTTAATTTCTTTTATATTTGATCCTTGCATCTTCGGCTTCTGTAGATTGCTCGGCTTGATCTCCGGCTTCAGTAAAAGGTTGAAAAATGAGGAAATTTGAGTTCTCTTTTTAGCCTTTATTCATTAATTCTTCATTAACTCGCAAATTAAGATAAAAATAGTTATTAGTAGGATATTTATTTATATAAAATAGGTAATGAGGGTATAAATTTGTAATTAAAATGTGATAATCGAAACCGGAAAAGTAACCGATACTCCTCGCTCCTTGATGATAATAGATGTAACGGATTAGAAATAAACATTAATCATTAATCTCTAAAAGAATACAAAATAAAAAACCCCAAGAAATTTACCATGATATTGTAGTCATTTCGTCCTCGAGATGTCACTGCAGACATGGCCCATGGCCGTTGAAGCACTAATATTAAAATATATTTTAATTATATATTAATATTTTTAATAATTTAATTTAATTTAGAATAATATATAATTCAATACTATTTATCTAATATTAATAAATAAATTATAAGGCAAATAAACCCTTTTCAAAGTGATCTGTCAGAACATGTAAAGCAAAATAAATTGAATGACCATAAGATTAAAAGATAAACACATAAATGAGCAAATTTAGAGCATACCTATTTCCTAAATACTAAATCGGCAATTCCTCCTCACACAAGAATAATGTCTCTTTCATGCAAAACCCAAGTGATTGATTATGAACCTTCACACATACACAAAGAAAACCCTTACAACAACTACTAAATTCACAAAATTACACCGTAAGTTGACTTAAAATCTTACAATCTCTATCTTTAAATGATGATCATCTAGTTGAATTTCATCGCACCTCACCTGTATTGTTCTCCATCTACTCATTGTAGTATATGTTGAGCCTCTCGAGTTGCACATTGAAGTGATCAACTTAGTTCCTCTTAAGCGTCAATGCATGTGCTTGCCAAAACGGGAGGAGTTTGAAGAGAAATGATGGTATACCATATTGACAAAAAGGATATAGAGGTAGAGGAGAGGCCAAATATAAGAAAATGCTATAAATTTTGTAATGGGTGGGGTTGTAAGGAATGAATTAGGAAATGGTGGTTTATATAAGAATGATTAATTAATAAACTATGATACCATTGCTTATATTATTGACTTTTGGCGTGCATTACAAAATATATAAAATATATAGATGATAGTATATAAATGAGAAAGAGGTTATGATTATGGGATATGAATGGTTTGATGGAATTAATATAGGTTTAATATTGGGGTTATAAAAATAGACGTTATTACTCATCATGGATAATTAATAGGAGGGTTATGTCATATTAAATTTTTATATTTTTATCATATTGAATGAATAAATATGTATGTGAATTTATATATTTTTGGAAGAAAATGTTTTAACATGCTACACACTTTTATAATAGTATTAGATTAGATTGTTGAGCTATAGGTAATTCATGGGATTAAGATAGAATATAATTATGATTATGATAAGTTAAGATTTAAATAAAATATTCAAAATAGCAAAGGGTAATGTTGACCAAGGAAAGATTTTACCAAATTGCTTTTAAAGGGAATATGATATATATATATATATATATATATATATATATATATATATATATATATATATATATATATATATATATATATATATATATATATATATATATATATATATATATTGTCATGCCCCAAAATGCACAGCTTATTTTGAGGTACATGACAATGGCAACACGTGTAAAAAAGCATGTGCAAAGCCTACAGTGCACTTCTATAATACAAATAAGAAATAGAAGTCTCAGAGTAAAAACTACATTATAACCAATACACTGAAATGAGTCAAAAGACTCTTATTATACAACTATAATAGCATGACTATCACTTTAAAAGATCCTTCTCATGTTCTGAAGCTCCAGGGTACAGATAAGGCTATCTAATTTTCATCTGAAAAAGATTAAAAATAATGGGGTGAGTTTACAACTCAGTGAATAGATAACTTATCAGTAGCGGATCAGATAAGTTTATAAAATATCAATACTAAATTCAGATAAGCTATTGTCAGAATGGTTGAGAAATGCATAATATTTCGAATAAGAGGAAATTCCAAAATTAGTATGTGACAATGTCGTAAAAGAATATTTACAAAAATTTAAGAGACAATACGAATGAATACAAAATACTTTTAAAAAACTATAATTATCGATCTAAATTCACACTTGCAAAACCTCCTCAGTTGTCACACTAAGGCTACGAAAATTATAGCCCAGTAGCATGGGAATGCGCATCGAATCACTGTAGGTCAACCCGGGGACAGAATGTACCTAGCACTATCATAGGTTGTCCAAAGACCACTTCACTTTTGCCAAAAAGGCCACTTTAATATTGGTCGGTACATTCAATACCATATGGTAGGCTTAAACAAATCACTTCACTCTATAGTGGATTTCTGAGGATTTTTAATGTTCAAAAACACATTCTTATTTCAAATATCACTTACAATATTCACTTGTACGAAAAGCAATACAATATGCTTTAATGCTTTTGTAGACTTTCTCATAAAAATTTTAGGAAATTATAATATTCATGAATCCATACCAATTAAATTGTCGGATAAAATATCATACGAAGAGTAGTTCGTCAAAATAGCATATGAACAAGAACATATGAACAATACTTCATCAAATATAATGTCGTATGAATAGTAACTCACCAAATGAACAAGAACTCCCAAAATATAATTTTCAATAGTTTGTATATTAGACCATTTTTTTCTAACATGTTATAGGCATAGTAAATTTGAATAAATTGTCGGATAAAATGTCATACAAAGAGTTGCTCGTCAAATAAAATGGCATATGAATAGTAACATATAAACAGTAAATCGTATGCTGAATGAACAGTAATTCGTGAACAGTAAAGTTGAAATACCATGTTTCAATAATCTCATATACTGAACAATTTTTTTCTTGTAAAAGATAAATAATTATCACAATTGTATTTGTTAACAATTACTAATTTGAACAGAATAACATGTCCGATCCACAATTTCTCTATAAAAATAAAATTAGCATAAAAATATGTAATAGATCAAAATAACTAATGATAAGAAATCCACCCACCTTAGCAAATTCGGAATTTCTTTGATACGCGTACTCCTAGCTCAATCCTCACTTGATCCTATAATAATACATGACGTGTCAATTTCTAATAAAGATTTAAAAGTAAAAGGACCTAAGAATAACTTACAAAGTTAAGAGGTCTAAACAAATTAAGTATTCAATGCATAAGGACCTAAAACAAAATCATATTTGAGATAGGGGGTTGGTTTAAATTTCCTTTTCCTTCTTCCTCTTAACTGCCTCTGCTTGTAATAGAACCCAAAAATTTTCCAATGGGTTTTGTGACTGCCATGGCCCTCGCCGGCGGAAACCTCGGCCAAGGGGTGGTCGGAGGTCATCGGACGTTGTCGGAGTCGACGCCGGCGACCGGAAAGGTACGGTTTTATCATCTTATCTAACTAAAAAAGAAAAAATTTGAAATAAAACACATACTTAGCAAGCTTTCTCCTCCTCTCCTTCCTTCTCTTATTTTCAGAACTTCTTTGTGATGAGTAACCCATGAATTGGGGTATTTATAAGAATTAGCGGTTGTATATTTTTGACTTTCATGGCTATTGATTAAAACATGTTTTTCTTTTTTTTTTTTGATCGTGTGCTACCAAAATCCAATTTCAATTTTTCTTTGTATAATTTTGACTTATCTGACGGATTCTCACACACACACACACACACATATATATATATATGAAAATAATATATATGAGGTGACTACCATTTTGCTAAATAGTTTCAATAAGATAGTCATGTGGTGAGGCCCACATTGCTAGTCTCTATTCTTGTTTGTTTGTTTTTATCTCATGTAACACCTAAGTTATTGAAGAATATCTTATATATATTTTTATGAAAATTATTTTGAAAGTCTATGCTCCTTTAAAATGTTAATTAACTCAATGGCCATCGGATTTGGAGAAAGCTAACTATCACCCTTCGATGTTCCAGTAATCCTTTGTCCCATATAAATCAATATAGTTATTTTGGTATATGTTGAGTGACTTGTAATTTCTTAGATATTATGTTATACTACATACTAAAATTATTGGAGATGAACAATGCTTAGCCACGATTCATCTCCAATAACCTAATATGTAGAATGATTTCAGACATTTTCAATGAGATGACATGTATCCTAACAGTTCCACCGATGATATAGTTGATGCAGTTTATAATTGCTCTTGCGACCTTCACATTTTCTTCAATTTATCATTTTTTGCCCACACACCCAAAGTTTTATCCTATTAATATTTAAACCCACTCACCTCTTAAAAAAGGATTTTGTTCTGCAACCCTAAAGTTTCATTCCCATTTATTTTTAAATCATCCGCTTCAAAAATCACTCTCAAATATAAAATATCCCAAAAAAATTTCGCGCGTTTAAGTTTAAGCCCATAGATGAGTTTTTTGCTTGTAACTCAACCAAGTTTTACCCCTATTATTTTCAAAACTCGTCCATTTTCAAAAACGATATTGTAATTATAAACTCAAGTTTTACCACCATTTACTTTCCAAGTCGATAGACGAGCAAAAGAGTCAAGTCATTGTCTAGATCAGTTGCTAATTCAGCATTCTGTCGCTGATTTAACATTTAGCGGAACCTAGCTTCCGGCGAAGCTTAACGCACACTATAACATAGACATTCTGGTATGGTAGGAAGACTCCTTTTAAGACCATAGGAGCGATAACTAAACCAAGCTGTTAAATCAAAAGTGAGCAGTCCTTGCGTCCGAACTCACTCTTAACCAGAAATAATTAAATTTCATTATGCTTTACATGTTAGTTGTTTAGTACGTTTAACCTGCTATTTATTGCTTTGCCTCGCTATACGATGTGTCCCGAATGGTTAGATATATTATATATTTTTAAATCAAAGATTTAATTTTTTCTTTTATATGTTAATGTTATGTATCTCAGAATCAAATTTACTCTCGTTTACTTTGCATGTTTTGGAGAGATCATAATTAGATACAACTATTTCATTTTATCTAGCCATGCTCATAACGTTTCTTAATTATTTTGGATGATCAAGTTTTTTAAGTGAAAAGTTGGCCAAATTTTTCCCCAAAATTTTTCCAAAAATAAGATATTATTATTGAAAAAATTCCAACCAAATTTACACTCAGTTTATCCTTCATTTATCCAAAAAATCCTTTAAAAAATTATCGTCCATTCGGTTCAATGTCCCTACGGAACAATTTAATTAAAGTTATCCTTCAACGTGGCAAGAATCGAGGCTCCTCCCCATCCATCCGAGAGCATCCAAGCCACCCGATCCATGGACCCATCGATAGACCACTTTAACCAGCGTACGATCAGCGATCAGCGCATGGTCTAGCGTGGTACATCAAGATTCAAGCTCCCACCCCCCTCTCTCTCTCTCCTCTCTCTTTCTCTCTCCCTAGGGGCATCATCGAGCTTTCAAAGGCCTCGTCTTTAGTTTTCTCAATCAAACGGCGAGGGCTTCAATCCCAAAATCCCCACTCGAGATTTCAATCCCCGTCTCTACTCTCCCTCTCTCTCGATCTCCGATTCAAAATTCAATCCGAGTATTCATTCGAGCGAGCGAGAGAGAGGCATCGTCGATTGCGAATTTTAAAGTTTTAGGGGGCTACTACTAATTTTCAGATTTCATGTATGTTGTTTTAAGTTCTGAAAAATCAGAATGTTTTGTGAAAAATCAGAATGTTTTGTGTAATATTAACTATTAAGGGTGTTTTGTGCAATTTTTAAAATTTTTAGTTTTTGACAATAATTCATGTATTATAGTATGTTAGCTACTTATTATTTATTTACCTTTTATTATCGTTTAAACTCATTGGTGTTCATATGGTATTATCTTTCTCTATCATCCACGATGATTAATTGATCGACAAAGAGCTTTTATGGTGGGGAAAGGAATCTATGTTCAAACGATGGTAAATCTTTCAATTCATCTATGTTGTTTGTAAATTTTAAAAGTTTAAAATTTTTGGTTGCTTTTATAATTTAACTTTTGAGGGTGTTTCTATAATTTTTAAAATGTTAAGGGTGTTAATTGTAAATTTTAAATTCTTGGGGATCTTTGTTAATTTTCGATTTCATGTTTGTTATTTTAAGTTTTGATATGTGGTGGTGTTTTGTGTAATTTTAAACTTTTGACAGTACTTTGTGCAATTTTGAAGCTTTTGGGGTTTTATTGTTGTTGTAATATTTCATGTATTTTATTAATCTTTTTTAAACTAGTATGGTGCCGCGTCGTTTACCGCGTGAGGCCATTCATGATAAATTTCTCAAAAATTATTTTTCTTAAACTCCACTTTTCAAACTTCAATTTAAATTTTGTGGGATTTAGAGGGTTAACCTAAAATTTCTTGAAAATCCTTTTTCTAAAATTGGACTTCAAAATAAATTTTGTAAAATTTAGGAAGCTAACCTATAATTTTTCTCTTTAATTTATAAATGGGTGTAGCCCATATTTCTTTGTAAATTAAGATTAGATCAGAGTCCACTCATATGCATTTATTTTCAAATCTTAATACAAAATTAAGGCATAAGAGAACCTTAATTTACAATTAAAACACCGCATGAGAGAACCTTGGCATTTTTTCTTTTCTTTTTTCCCTACACTACAATCCACGTCATCAAGAACAAAACCTTATCATTAGAAATCACATAGATAAGAAAGTATGGACTTGATTCTTAAACATGCCTCTAAAATGGATTTGAAAGATGTACTAAATGGAAGGAGCAAAACCTCAACATAAATAAGAACAAAAATCATATTCATATTTTATGAAAGTTTCATATCTAAATATTAATCTTCAATAAAAATAAAATTTGTTGCCTTCTCAACTATGTGTAAAATTGATTATTAGTTCCTCATATTCCCTTAAATAAATGTTATGATGAAAGGTTAACCGATCTTTTGCTCTACTTCACAAGATAAATAAATACAATTTTAGTAACATTAATACACAGGGTCAAAGCTTTCTCTCATCTTCATTTTCTCGTGCGTTGCCTTTGCACTTTAAGATGTTTGTGATGTGCGTTTACCTCTGTTTCGAGCGAGAATAAGTTTCTTCGTCGTTTCCATTCCAAAACATTTTGAAAGTGAAAACAAGTGAAACATTACATGTGTAAATCTCTCGATTACAAAGAAAATAAGCTCACTCTCTTACAAACACGAACAGAAGTCACTACGTAGCGATCTCTTGCTTGCGTGGGTTCTTTGCCAGTGCTGGGGATGTGTAATCCGTGGACCACCGAGCAACGATTGTCGAATTGACAGGGTTGAGTTTATGCCAGAAGGAAACAAGAACTTAAGCAAATATCTTAACAAGGTGAAATATCTACTCTTCCTAAGAATTAAGGCAAAACTTAATCTCGAGGAATCTCCACGTGGATGGCGTTCTTGAAATCTCCTTTGTTGCTTCGAAATATGAAATCTCCTTCTCTCTTAGCGCAAATCTCTAGCTCAAAATCTCGTGTGCAAAGCTTGATTGTCGACTCCTCTTCTCCCCCATCCAATGGTGGATGTCGAAGCTATTTATAGTCTTTAGGAAGTGTAGCTTTGAAAAGGCGTGTAGAAGATGTGTAGTGGCGAGGCGGTTGGAAGTGTCTCGGCCCAAAATCGTCGTCGTTGGCTGACGGTTTGCTTGTCGCCAACAAGCGTAGTGCGTTGGTAGCGGCAGTTTAATTTCTGCATCACCGCCCGAGAAGCGTCTTACGGCTGTTATAACCGTTCTCCCATGATTTAAGGCTCGTTTAATGCCCCTCTTTTTGTACTTAGTGGGCGTATTTTCAGCGTGTAATAGCCCATTAATGTAGCTAAATGTCCCCACATGTTGAAAGAGTCCAATGGGTCCCACAAATAGTGATAAAACACCTGGAGAATGCTTCAGACACTTTTGGGTGTCTCGCCATTTGGCGAGACACAAGGAAGTGTCTCGCTAATGGCGAGATGCAAAAAGTGTCTCGTATGAAGAGGCTTATCCCTGTGGTTGATTTCTTTAGACTTTGATGACGTTGTTCTTCAATCTTCTCCTGATTAAACTATATTTAGGATTCATCAGTAATTTTTTATGCCTACAGATACCCCCTCCAAAGTTTTCAGACTCCGCTGTATTTTATCAAAGAGTCTGGGATACTTTGGATAAGATGAGCCTTGCTTCTGTCCAACGTTGAACTTTATAGAAGAGGCCTATATCTTGCCCCTTTCGACCCACAGCTCTGTGGCGTTGACCATCACGGATCAATAGTTGTTGCATCTGTATTCGAACTGATTGAAATAATGAAGTCGATTTTGAACTAATCATCTTCATCTTGAAGGTGATCACTTGGGTTGTAGTTGAGCTTCTAAGGGCAATTTCGGAATGAGGATCTTTTTGAGATGCTTGAACTTCTGGAGGCAATGTAATGGTATATTTGCACTGGCAATGAGCTACAAAGTGCATTAAATTACGGTGGGAGAAAGTGCTCAACCCCGGCTGGAGGAGCGAACCCGATGTCGCAAGTTATTATTTGTACGATAGATATAGGATTTTTGGCAAACCCTCAGCCATCAACAGATTTGATGAGTCTTTACCAATTACCGTTTGAGTTGGGCTAGCATGTAGTTTGTCTAAGTCCGTTCTACATGTTACGTTGTGCTAAAAGAATGAACTCTCTTAGACTTTGTGCTACGATATTGAATACGTAGGCTTGGTCAATTATTAAGGGAATTGACTACCCGGCGGCGTATGTTAGACGCTGACCTATTCCTAATTTAAGGACAGGAATAAACACCTACTACGCATAAATGGTAGATTTATGAATCATTAAGTCGGTAATGAGGCGGCTATGTATTGAATACATAGACTTTATTTGCTACGATCTTTGAATCTGAGACTTGGTCAATTATCCGGGAATTGACTACACGGCGTGTGTTAGGCTGACTTATTCTGATTTAAGGATAGGAATAATGCCTACTGCATAAATAGCGTAGATTTAGCAGAATCATTAAGTCGGTAATGAGGCGGCTATGTATTGAATACATAGACTTTATTTGCTCGATCTTTGAATCGTAGACTTGGTCAATTATCCGCGGAATTGACTACGTGGCGTGTGTTAGGCGACTTATTCTGGTTTAGGGCGGGAATAGCCTACTACGCATAAATAGGCGTAGATTTAACGAATCATTAAGTCGGTAATGAGGCGGCTATGTATTGAATACATAGACTTTATTTGCTCGATCTTGAATCGTAGACTTGGTCAATTATCAGGAATTGACTACACGGCGTGTATTAGGCGACTTATTCTGATTTAAGGATAGGAATAATGCCTACCACGCATAAATAGGCTAGATTTAATGCATCATTAAGTCGGTAATGAGACCGCTATGTATTGAATACATAGACTTTGTTTGCTACGATCTTTGAATCGTAGACTTGGTCAATTATCACGGAATTGACTACGGCGGCGTGTGTTAGGCGTGACTTATTCTGGTTTAAGGGCGGGAATAGCCTACTACGCATAAATAGTAGATTTATGAATCATTAAGTCGGTAATGAGGCGGCTATGTATTGAATACATAGATTTTATTTGCTACGATCTTTGAATCGTAGACTTGGTCAATTATCACGGAATTGACTACGGCGTGTGTTAGATGCTGACTTATTCCTGATTTAAGGACAGGAATAACACCTACTACGCATAAATAGGCGTAGATTTAACAAGTCATATAGGCTTTTGAAATTATTGTCTTCTCTTGGGGCAAAGACGAACCCGTTGTGTTGAAGAAAAAGAAGGTATTTTCTTATCCCCTGCTTCAATTGAGAACTCCTTGTTCACGTTAACTGAGAGTCAAAAGATTCCTGACGCACGTGTGTCAGGGAATCTATAAAGAAACTCAAAGTGAGATCTCTACTTCGAGAATCAAATCAGAGTCGGGCCACGTGGCTTGGACTCAGAATAAAAGAAGGGGCCTTTTAAGTCACATGAGTAAAAGGTGAAATTTTTGAGAAACTTAACTGCTCAAATGGTTTGGTTGAGTGGGAGTAATGATAAAGAATTTTTGATTTTGGTCTTAATTGTTTAAAGATTTGACCAAGTGGGAGTGAAAATTTAAAATGACCCTAACTGTTCAAAGGTTTGGTCAAATAAAAAATGAATAACGACCCTAACTGTTCAAATGTTTGGTCGTACTGGACCCAATGGGAGTGAAAATTTAAAATGACCCTAACTGTTCAAAGATTTGGTCATTCTGGACCCAGTGGGAGAAGATTTGATTTCTAAAAAATGTTGAAGGAAAGAAAATATTTCACTTCATAATGGGAGTTTTAGTTTATTAAACTAAGTGGGAGGGAAAGAATTAACTATCAAAGATAATAGTTAACATGATAGTTCTTTTCTTTGTGGTCCTGCCATCCTATTGAAGAGGATTGGTGGGAGATTCTGGTGGAGTTATCAGAGATAACTTTTTATGGACCTACCATCCTGTTGAATAGGATTGACAGGGGATTTTGGAAGAGTTGGCAGAAGGTGAAGGAAAGAAGGTATTTTCTTATCTTTCGCTTCACAATGGGAACTCTGGTTATAGGTTATCCTGAATATACTAAGGACAGTATCTCTTCAGGAACTTCCTACTAATTGACATCGTCGTCTTGCTACCACCTTTGGTGAGCAAGCGGGATCACCCACCATTACCCATGGGGTTGCTCTTGTAAGTGTCGGTGAATGCGATAGGCGGAAGAGCTTTACCAAGTTTGTTATTTTGACATTATGATCCGGCTTCAATCGAGCACGGATCTTGTCTTTAAGGACAAAATAACTTTCGATGGGATGATGGACCCTCGTAGTGCGCCGCGTATTTAGGTCTGAAGTCTTGTCAACCTCCTCCTGATTTGTAATGGGTGGCAACTTGATTTTATTGCTATCAAGGAGGTGCTTGAAAATGATCGGAACTTCTTCGTCTCTGAAAGAGTATGTCCCGTGGAATTCTGATTTAGAAGGTTTTTGTTGCTCTCGAGGTTATTGGCGCGGTCGTAGTTGTGACGTTTGACTTACGTCAACAGCAGTCATAGGTGCCTTTCCTCTATTGCGAGAGGCAAAATTTACTTCTGAGGGGTCGATCGTCGTTTTGCCTCTTTCGCCTTTCTTCCTTCTGAGGAAACGTTCGGCTTGTTCTCCTTGTATTTTCAGATCTTTCCATGTAGTTGGTGGGACAACCCCCATAACTTCTAACAGATCAATGGAGAGATTATTGTGACACGTCTGCAATATGAACTCCTCGGTGATTGGATCTTTGCAATTTATGACCTTATTGCGAAAGCGTTTGACGAAATAGTCAATTGACTCTCCACTTCTTTGCTTTTCATCCAGAAGGGTTTCAATTGAGACTTGATTAATGCGTCGTTGTAGGCATAAAAATTGCTTGTCAATACCGAAAGACTTCGTAGCGGTGGGTTGACACTCCACTTCTTTGCTTTTCATCGAAGGGTTCCAATTGAGACTTGATGTATGCGTCGTTGTAGGCATAAAAATTGCTTGTCAATACCGAAAGACTTCGTAGCGGTGGGTTGACAACCGGCGATCCGTTCGACAAACCGACGCCGCATAACGCATAAAGCAAGGCGGCGAACTCATGAAGTGGGTCAGCAAAGGCGTCTGAATCAGCGAGGCTATGTGTTATGGAATGAATCAACAAGCAAAGCTTCAGCGAGATCGTCGGGTTCAAGCGTCAACGAGATCGGTTTGAACATCGACCGATCGTCACCTAAACCGTTGGCGGGATGAAACCAATCAAGTGAACCAAGCGGACTTATAACGACAATGACAAGATCGGAGCGAGCGTCGCGGAAAAGTCGAAAAACCAAACCAAACCGAGGAGCCAAGCGTTGGCGGAACCGGACACCGTTTGGTGTCCGCTAAGGCCGACACCATTGGTGTCCGCCGGACACAAATGGTGTCCGCCGGACACCATTGGTGTCCGCCGGACACCATTGGTGTCCGCCGGACACCATTGGTGTCCGCCGGACACCAAATGGTGTCCGCCGCCATAAACCCCTCTTGTTTCCTATAAATAGGCCGGGGTGCTCATTTGCACAGTGGATTTTTGGAGATTGGATTTTCGATATTCTTGAGAGAGCCCTCGTGAGATCCACCGAGCGTTACGGTTAGAACGCGTGACGCGTCGAATCTACAAACCCGCGAATGCGAACTTCGAATTCGACTCTGGTCGGCCGTGTGATTTCTCCTAGTAGATCTCACCGCTCGGCGATCCTCTCCTTCGTGAGTGCGATCCCCGGCGATCCTCTCCTTCGTGAGTGTGATCCCCTCAAGTCGTCGTTTCCTTCGTGAAGCGAGCCTGCGTCTGTAGTTCCGAACCGGGTTTCCACGGATCTGAATTGCTGTAGTCCACGGACAAACAAAAAGTCCCGACACGGGCAAAGAACCCATGGCGAGGATCCCGTAAAATAGAGATCCTCGTGTTTGTTCACAAAAGGAAGAAAGTTGTAATTTTTGTTTTCATTTACGCCTAAAATAAAAAGGCATTTCTTTTGTTTTGAATTTTGTTGTAGGCCAACGAAGCTGTAAACAAGTTCAAACGAGCAATGAATAACAAGTCTACTTTCCCCGCGAACAGTCGTCGAAGAAGTTACTGAGGAATAAGCTTTCCATGTCATTCCAGCAGTTGATGCTACCTGGCTTGAGTCTTCGATACCAATCGAAGGCAATCCCGCGAAGGGTTCCTAAATGACCGAACCATCAAAGGCTCATTTCCGGAGATCACGCCCAGATGAGATTTGAAGTAGATCAAATGTTACGTGGGTGAGCCTCTTCCATCAAATGGTGTGAAGTTAATCAAGTTGAACTTCGGTGGGTATGGAATTGAGTCCCACTCTCTTGGGTATGGACATGGAATGCCGGTCTTCTTGACTTCTTGAGCGGATATTAGAGCATTGATCTTGCCTTCAAGCTCTTTCATCTTCGGCCTTCATCCTCCCCTTGCTTCAGATTACTCCCGGTAGGATGGATTGGGCCATCTCCACTTTGGATGCCTGATGTAGCTTTCTTCGGAGGTTGGTCGGCAAGGATGTGTTCATCCACTTCCGTATCGCTATCTTCTATGTCATAAGCGACACGGTGACTGGGTCCGGCTTGTTGGCTGGACTCAGGTTGCGCAGCTTTCTAGCTTTGCAACTCCCTCATTTGCTGCATGGCTATCTCCATTTCTATTTTCATTTCGGCCTTAAGCTCTTCTCTCTGTTTAGCTAAGGCTTCTTGCAACATTTGAGCCAGCGTTTCCGGGGTAATGATATAAGCCTCTCTAGCTTGACCCACGCTCGACATTGTGTCATCGGACGTCACCGCTGAGCAAGCGCGGAGGTCTCATCTTCAGATGAATCTCCTTCATGCATCCTTCTATAGTTTCTGCGTTTTATAGCCCGCAGTTGTAGCCGAGACATCCTTTGGGAAATTTGGGTACCAACTTTTCCGCCAGGAGTGAAGTCAGGATCTGTATCCGTCGCTACCTCTCCTTTTACTTGTTTACCATGTTGATGGTAACTTCGGGGAATTCCTCCCTTTGAATAGCACATCTTCTTCTTCGGAAGCGTCTTGGCCTTGGCTTCGATTCTTCCGTTACCGGCAGGGAAAGCCTCTCGAATACCGAAGCTCTTTGTGGACAAGCCTTCGACTCAGAGCAAGCACATCCTGATAATAGTGTCTTGATTAGCTGTGCACACGAGCAAGAACAATCTATCTCATCAATTGTCCATTTTTATGTGTTGCCACCTCCAGCCTGATGATGCGGTTGGTGTGATCCATCACGGATTGCACTTTCACCCCCAAGTGTAACGTTGCCTTTAACTGGAGGACACGTCTTCTTTTTGGAGCGTCGACCATTTGACCTGGGAGACACTTTTACTCGTTTGACTTCGTCATCTGAAGTCGTCCTTGCATGAACTACAAGTGTCTGGTCATCTTTTGTGACTTTGCGAGTCACACGCCTCAATTTCTTCCTGTTGGCAGGCTCGCGGACCCCCTGCGGGATGCTCAAACGAGATGCGATAGGAATTCTTGGGGCCTTAGATGTCCCATCTTGCTCGAGACACTTTTGATCATCAGTTTGAGTCCGGACACGACCCCCAGTCTGTCGACCCAATCGTTCCTTCACTGGTGCTTTGTCTTTGCTTCCAGACTGTGGACCAAGGCGATGAAACACCGAAGTTGATGGATTAGTTGTTGACAGGACAGCAGGAGAGGTGGAGGGACGGCGTGGAGGAGAACTCCCTTGGCCGAGATAGCTGGAGGTGTCTCGGCCAGAAAGCTGGCCAGAGGCAGTTGGTATGCACCGTAGGTCGGCCAAAGCGAGCCTTGGGCCAACTTGTGTGCAGATTTCGGGATCCAGACTTTGTAACTTTGTGTTGATCCCTTGGTGGACTTCAATTCTTGCGCCTTGCGTATAACAGCACGTGCACGAGCGGCACGTGCACGATGCTTTTGGGCGTGTTCCTTCTTCGTCAAACGGGTCCTCTTGATGAGGATCCATTCTTCCTTGGCGGGAATCGCGGAGTTGAAATTAGTGGTTTCTGGCGCCCGATCCGCGAGTTAGTATGATAATGAACTCCGTCCGTCGACTCCATGACCTTAGCGAATTGACGGGCCGTCTTCTGACGTTGCCTCTGACGAGCCCTCTTCGTCAGAGTTGCAAAGATCTTGTAAGATGACTCCTTCTTCTGAATGGAGCCACCATGAGCAGAGCTCTCGGCTTTGCAATTTGCCGGAGTGTTGTTGCGAGGGAAAACCTCCGTCTCGAGTGGGCAAGATTCATTGCGCACTACGACAGATCAGACTTCCCTCCTTGGAGAGGAGATCCTCCGATGCTTGCGAGACGAGGAGGACTTTGATGAAGAGGAGGAGAGATACTCTTCGAACTTGGCCTGATCGAAGACATAATCCAACCCATCGACCATGAGGTCGGTTTGATCATTGCTGGTGTTCGCGGTGAAAGTCGGTATGATTGTCATTGCCGATGAATTCGTTACACCTTTATGGGATTACAAACGGATTCAAAAATAACTCGCCTTTTTATAAGGCTTTACAATGAAAAATCAAAAAAAAAGATTACAATTTTCTTTCACCAAAACAAATGCGGGATCCGTTTATCGGATCACCAACTGCGATGGTATCTTTGCGTCGGGACTTCTTTTCCATCCGTGGACGCCCGGCGTGATCGTGATCAAAGAAAGAAATCTACGGTAGCGGGGTTATCTCACGAAGGAAATAACAGCCCGGCGAATGAGATCGACCAAGCGAAATCAAAGCTCTTCGAGATCAAAACAAAGTTTAATCTCGAGGAATCACGTAGATCGAGATCGATCTCGAACCTTTTGAGGGGATTATCTCACGAAGGAGGATAATAGCCCCGGGATTATCTCACAAATGATGATAATAGCCCTTAAGAGTTCACCGAGATCTGGATCTGGTGTCGAAGAAGATCGGTCGTTGCTCCCGAGTTTGGATCTGAGGTGAGAAGACAATTTGGCAGAGCTTCGGCTTCTCCAAAATTTCAGATCTCAACAAATGAGCCCCCTCCCTCTTATTTATAGCCTTACAAAGCGGATACAGATCAAAGCTGGGCCCAAAAGCCGCCTAGACACCCTAGGGTGTCTCCGGCTGCGGGACACCTCAAGGTGTCTCGGCCGAGACACCCGAGGTGTATCGGCTTTGGCCGAGACAGTTTTAACTATCTTGATTGTTTTGATTATAACTCTCTTGTCCAATCTCAGAATGAGGTGATTCAAGATGTGTTAGAAAGCTGATGAGGAGATCTAAAACTTTTATTTTTTGAGATTCTTCAGATTTAAATTGCATCATGGCCAAAATCTGTGAGACATTTGGTGTCTCGGCCATGGCCGAGACACTTTTTGTGTCTCGGCCACTTCGAGACACTTTGGACCATTTTGGTGATAACTTCCTCGTCCGATCTCTGAATGAGGTGATTCAAGATCGTTAGAAATCTGGTGAAGAGAGATACAACTGTTATGTTTTATCTTCCTCATATTAGAACTGTATCATGGCTAAAATGTGTGAGACATCATTGGTGTCCTGCGGTGTGAAATGACACGGACCCTCTCGGTTGTTTAGGCTCTAACTCTCTCGTCCGTTCTCGAATGAGTTGATCCAAGATGCATTAGAAAGCTAGAGAGGATATCTAAAACCTCCCATAGGTGAGCCACCCATGGTGGGAGTGAGACACACGTGGTGCTAAGTCTTTTATGAGTATCCTGCGGCTCATGGTTGAGTCGATTCTTCGTTATTTTGCCGTTCCCATTGACTCGTATGCGTCGCCGATGTGCTTATTGCGCTTTGTTCACTCATTATTGACGGTCCTTCAATCATCAACTCACTGTCACGAGTTACGTTCGGTGACTTATAGGTAATTTTACACGTCTACAGCTGGGCTGCGACACAATAGCCTCAATGTTGAGACTATTGGCTCCCACTGTGGTCGCCATCGTGTTTCGGGCGAGAATAAGTTTCTTCGTCATTTCCATTCTAAAACGTTTCGAAAGTAAAAATAAGTGAAAGATTACACATGTAAATCTCTCGATTACAAAGAAAATAATCTAACTCTCTTACAAACACGAACAGAAGTCGCTACGTAGCGATCTCCTGCTTGCGTGGGTTCTTTGCCAGTACCGGGGATGCGTAATCTGTGGACCACCAAGCAACGATTGTCGAATTGACAGGATTGAGTTTATGCTTCGCAAAGAAAATAAGAACTTAAGCAAATATCTTAGCAAGGTAAGATATCTACTCTTTCCAAGAATTAAGGCAAAGTTTAATCTCGAGGAATCTCCACATGGATGACGTTCTTGAAATCTCCTTTGTTGCTTCGAAATCTGAAATCTCCTTCTCTCTCTGCGCAAATCTCTAGCTCAAAATCTCGTGTGCAAAGCTTGATTGTCAGCTCCTCTTCCCCCCCAGTCCAATGGTGGATGTCGGAAGCTATTTATAGCCTTCAGGAAGTGTAACTGCTAAAAAGACGTGTAGAAGATGTGTAGTGGTCGAGACAGTTGAAAGTGTCTCGGCCCAAAACTGTCTCGCCGTTGGCGCGACAATTTAGCCTGTCTCGCCAACAAGCAATCGTGCGGTTGGCGTGACGATTAAGTATCTGCCAAAATTATCTCCCCGGTGTCTTCTAGCTGTTGTAACCGTTCTCCCACAATTTAAGGCTCGTTTAATGCCCTCTTTTTGTGCTTAGTGGTATTTTCGTGATGTAGCGCCCATTAATGTAGCCGAACGCCCCCACGTGTTGAAAGAGTCAATGGGTCCCACAAATAGTGATAAAATATTCGAGAACGCTTTAGACACTTTTGGGTGTCTCGCCATTTGGCGAGACACAAGAAAGTGTCAGCTCTAGCGAGACACAAGAAAGTGTCCCGCTAATGGCGAGATGCAAAAGTGTCTCGTATGCATAGCCTTATCCACGTGGTTGATTTCTTTAGACTTTAATGGCGTCGTTCTTCAATCTTCTCTGATTAAAGCGTATTTGGGGTTCATCGGCAATTTTTGATGCCTACAATCTCTATCTAAGATTTATAGGATTTATCTAAAACATGACCAAACTTGTTTTGTGAAATTTACCCTACTTTTTCATCCTTGTATTTTGTATGTATTTTTCCATGCTTTTGTATCTACTTATATTATTTGCCATATATAGCCTTCTAACATCGATTACTTGTCTTTCTATTTTGCATGTATTCTTCTATGATTTTGTATATACTTGTGTTATTTGCCTTATATGTATATACCCTTCTATCGATTAATTAGATGTACCACATGGCATGAACTTTTATAAGCATGCAACTTATAAGTAACATAGTTCCTTAAAATTTATATCCACGTTGTTATAGTAATTGTCCATATTACTAATGAAGTAATGTTCAAGAATATAATAATGTTACAGTCACCTTCTTGATTGTTTCAATTGCCATAACGTTGCAATACTAATGACACTACTTAAATTAGTATAGTAATGTTCATTAGAAGTAATGTTTGATAAAATTAATGATTAAATTTATTAAACTAATGTTATATGTTGCTATAGTAACGAAGTAGTATATATTTATTAGTGGATTGAAAGGAACTCAAGGATGCACCAGGAGAAAAAGAAGAGCTCTGGCGGGTTGTTGAAAAATATCAAAACTCTAGTCTTTATTGCTCTATATCATTGTACAATCCTAGATTCATACTCTTTCTAGGTTGAGTTTATGATTCTACTATTTTAGTTATTATAGGGACTTTTGTTATATTTGGCCTGATGTGTTTTGAAAATTTGGTTTAGTGAAATAAAATTATTTATTGATCGGCACAAAGAAGTAGTATTTATTAGTATACTAACGCGACTATACTAATGAAATAGTTCATGGTCATTTTATCTTTGACTGGAAAATTAATTTCTAATGTTCATTAGAAATAATATTTAATAAAACTAATGATTAAACTTAATAAAACTAATATTTAATAATAGTTTTATTTTAATAATAATTCAATAATAATATTTAATTATTAAACTAAAACTAATATTCAATAAAGTTTATTATATTAAAAAATTGTTTTATTAGAAATAATAAAACTCCTCTCACTTTATCTTTAGGAAACTGATGGGTAAATTTTGAGTGATTACCTTAGTTGCAAGTATACAACCTTGATCAAGTTATAGTATATAAGATTATCGATCCCACAAGGAACGGGAAGTAGGAGTTAGTCCAATTTGGTTCTCAAATTATGCGCAAGACAATTAGGAGTTTATGTACATGGTGAAAGTGGTCATGAAAAGAGTAGAGAGTGTGTTGTGGATTATGCGAAATAAAAAGAAAAACGAGGAAGAAAATGTGTTGTGGAGAAATTGAGATTGTGAAGGTGAATGAGTGTAAATAAAGGCAAAATGAAAGTGAGAAAATGGGGAGATTAGAGAATGGAAACGAATGTACCAAAATGAGGATGAGAGAATGTGAGAAGTAAAAAGGAAAAGAAATCAAGAGAGGAGAAAGACAATTAAAGAAAAATAAACAAATAAAAACAAGGATAAGTGCAAAATCAAGAATGTAAAGTATGGAGGATTAGTTAAAGATATGAGGAATCTAGAGTAGATCCACTTAGCTTATCTCAATCTCACATGAATGAGTTGGATTTGTTAGCTAGTTTCAAACAATCTCTAGGGATCCCACAAGTATTAGCTCCACACTTAGAAAAGGGGTAATTCCCTAGAGGGTTCTAGCCTCAAGGTGAATTAAAGAAAAAAAAATCTATTCTAGAAAGTAAATACAAGAATTAAATACATTGCATGAAAGTAAATTGCATGAAAGTAAATTGCATGAAATTAAATTGCATGAAAGTAAATCTAAGCTACAAAGCAATTAAATGAATAAGAAAGAAAAATAAAAAAGAAATAAAATAGAAACCAACAACTCCTGATCTTAATCTAATCCTCCTTTTGGTCCTTGGATTAGAAGAAGAGAAAGGAAATTGAAGGGTGAAAAATTTCATTTATTGTGTAATAAAAGTTATAATTTTGGAAGGTCTTCTCAATTAAGAGTAACCCTCCTCTCCAAATGGAGTTTTACAAAATATTTCACACTCAAACCTCTCCCCTCAACCCCTATTTATAGCCTACAGCAATGCACATGAACCATTGGATGAAACTTGGGCTCCAAGGATTAAATCTTAGCCACAAATCGAGTTATTCTGGACCAATCGATTGGCCAATCGATTGGCCAATCGGTTGGCCAACCGGTTGGTGAACCGATTGGAATTTGAAAAAACTAAAAATACAGTTAGCTCCGTCTCGTCGAGATAGGTGATTTTCATATATTATATGTTAAATTCCGCCTTCCAGATTGAGAGATATCGTCATTTCTTTGTGGCTAACATCTTGAACATTATTTTTATTTAATTTCTTTTTATATTTGATCCTTGCATCTTCGGCTTCTGTAGATTGCTCGGCTTGATCTCCGGCTTCAGTAAAAGGTTGAAAAATGAGGAAATTTGAGTTCTCTTTTTAGCCTTTATTCATTAATTCTTCATTAACCTGCAAATTAAGATAAAAATAGTTATTAGTAGGATATTTATTTATATAAAATAGGTAATGAGGGTATAAATTTGTAATTAAAATGTGATAATCAGAAACCGGAAAAGTAACCGATACTCCTCGCTCCTTGATGATAATAGATGTAACTGGATTAGAAATAAACATTAATCATTAATCTCTAAAAGAATACAAAATAAAAACCCCCAAGAAATTTACCATGATATTGTAGTCATTTCGTCCGAGATGTCACTACTTGAGGCGTCCATGGCCGTTGAAGCACTAATATTAAAATATATTTTAATTATATATTAATATTTTTAATAATAATTCAATAATAATATTTAATAATAGTTTTATTTTAATAATAATTCAATAATAATATTTAATAAAACTAATGATTAAACTTAATAAAGTAATATTTAATAAAACTAATGATTAAACTTAATAAAGTAATATTTAATAAAACTAATGATTAAACTTAATAAAGTAATATTTAATAAAACTAATGATTAAACTTAATAAAGTAATATTTAATAAAACTAATGATTAAACTTAATAAAGTAATATTTAATAAAACTAATGATTAAACTTAATAAAGTAATATTTAATAAAACTAATGATTAAACTTAATAAAGTAATATTTAATAAAACTAATGATTAAACTTAATAAAGTAATATTTAATAAAACTAATGATTAAACTTAATAAAGTAATATTTAATAAAACTAATGATTAAACTTAATAAAGTAATATTTAATAAAACTAATGATTAAACTTAATAAAGTAATATTTAATAATAGTTTTATTTTAATAATAATTCAATAATAATATTTAATTATTAAACTAAAACTAATATTCAAGAAAGTTTATTATATTAAAAAATTGTTTTATTAGAAATAATATTTAATAAAACTAATGATTAAACTTAATAAAGTAATATTTAATAATAGTTTTATTTTAATAATAATTCAATAATAATATTTAATTATTAAACTAAAACTAATATTCAAGAAAGTTTATTATATTAAAAAATTGTTTTATTAGAAATAATATTTAATAAAACTAATGATTAAACTTAATAAAGTAATATTTAATAATAGTTTTATTTTAATAATAATTCAATAATAATATTTAATTATTAAACTAAAACTAATATTCAAGAAAGTTTATTATATTAAAAAATTGTTTTATTAGAAATAATAAAACTCCTCTCACTTTATCTTTAGGAAACCTAAAAGTAACCGATACTCCTCGCTCCTTGATGATAATAGATGTAACTGGATTAGAAATAAACATTAATCATTAATCTCTAAAAGAATACAAAATAAAAACCCCAAGAAATTTACCATGATATTGTAGTCATTTCGTCCGAGATGTCACTGCAGACATCCATGGCCGTTGAAGCACTAATATTAAAATATATTTTAATTATATATTAATATTTTTAATAATTTAATTTAATTTAGAATAATATATAATTCAATACTATTTATCTAATATTAATAAATAAATTATAAGGCAAATAAACCCTTTTCAAAGTGATCTGTCAGAACATGTAAAGCAAAATAAATTGAATGACCATAAGATTAAAAGATAAACACATAAATGAGCAAATTTAGAGCATACCTATTTCCTAAATACTAAATCGGCAATTCCTCCTCACACAAGAATAATGTCTCTTTCATGCAAAACCCAAGTGATTGATTATGAACCTTCACACATACACAAAGAAAACCCCTTACAACAACTACTAAATTCACAAAATTACACCGTAAGTTGACTTAAAATCTTACAATCTCTATCTTTAAATGATGATCATCTAGTTGAATTTCACTGCACCTCACTGTATTGTTCTCCATCGGCCTCATTGTAGTATATGTTGAGCCTCTCGAGTTTAGCGTCAATGCATGTGCTTGCCAAAAACGGGGAGGAGTTTGAAGAGAAATGATGGTATACCATATTGACAAAAAGGATATAGAGGTAGAGGAGAGGCCAAATATAAGAAAATGCTATAAATTTTGTAATGGGTGGGGTTGTAAGGAATGAATTAGGAAATGGTGGTTTATATAAGAATGATTAATTAATAAACTATGATACGCCATTGCTTATATTATTGACTTTTGGCGTGCATTACAAAATATATAAAATATATAGATGATAGTATATAAATGAGAAAGAGGTTATGATTATGGGATATGAATGGTTTGATGGAATTAATATAGGTTTAATATTGGGGTTATAAAAATAGACGTTATTACTCATCATGGATAATTAATAGGAGGGTTATGTCATATTAAATTTTTATATTTTTATCGTATTGAATGAATAAATATGTATGTGAATTTATATATTTTGGAAGAAAATGTTTTAACATGCTACACACTTTTATAATAGTATTAGATTAGATTGTTGAGCTATAGGTAATTCATGGGATTAAGATAGAATATAATTATGATTATGATAAGTTAAGATTTAAATAAAATATTCAAAATAGCAAAGGGTAATGTTGACCAAGGAAAGATTTTACCAAATTCGTGCTTTTAAAGGGAATATGATATATATATATATATATATATATATATATATATATATATATATATATATATATATATATATATATATATATATATATATATATATATATATATATATATATATATATATATATATATATATATATATATTGTCATGCCCAAAATGCACAGCTTATTTTAGGTACATGACAATGGCAACACGTGTACAAAAAGCACGTGCAAAGCCTACAGTGCACTTCTATAATACAAATAAGAAATAGAAGTCTCAGAGTAAAAACTACATTATAATCAATACACTGAAATGAGTCAAAAGACTCTTATTATACAACTATAATAGCATGACTATCACTTTAAAAGATCCTTCTCATGTTCAAGCTCCGTGGTACGATAAGGCTATCTAATTTTCATCCGAAAAAGATTAAAATAATGGGGTGAGTTTACAACTCGGTGAATAGATAACTTATCAAGAGCGGATCGATAAGTTTATAAAATATCAATACTAAATTCAGATAAGCTATGGTCGAATGGTTGAGAAATCCATAATATTTCGAATAAGAGGAAATTCCAAAATTAGTATGTGACAATGTCGTAAAAGAATATTTATAAAAATTTAAGAGACAATACGAATGAATACGAAATACTTTTAAAAAACTATAATTATCGATCTAAATTCACACTTGCAAAACCTTCTCAGTTGTCACACTAATGCTACGAAAATTATAGCCCAGTAGCATGGGAATGCGCATCGAATCACTGTAGGTCAACCCGGGGACAGAATGTACCTAACACTACCATAGGTTGCCCGAAGGCCACTTCACTTTTGCCAAAAAGATCACTTTAACACTGATCGGTACATTCAATACCATATGGTAGGCTTAAACAAATCACTTCACTCCATAGTGGATTTCTGAGGATTTTTAATGTTCAAAAACACATTCTTATTTCAAATATCACTTACAATATTCACTTGTACGAAAAGCAATACAATATGCTTTAATGCTTTTGTAGACTTTCTCATAAAAATTTTAGGAAATTATAATATTCATGAATCCATACCAATTAAATTGTCAGATAAAATATCATACGAAGAGTAGTTCGTCAAAAATAGCATATGAGCAGTAACATATGAACAATACTTCATCAAATATAATGTCGTATGAATAGTAACTCACCAAATGAACAAGAACTCCCAAAATATAATTTTCAATAGTTTGTATATTAGACCATTTTTTTCTAACATGTTATAGGCATAGTAAATTTGAATAAATTGTCGATAAAATATCATACTAAGAGTAGTTCGTCAAAAATAGCATATGAACAAGAACATATGAACAATACTTCATCAAATATAATGTCGTATGAATAGTAACTCACCAAATGAACAAGAACTCGTGAACAAGAAAGTTGAAATACCATGTTTCAATAATCTCATATCTTGAACAAATTTTTTCTTGTAAAAGATAAATAATTATCACAATTGTATTTGTTAACAATTACTAATTTGAACAGAATAACATGTCCGATCCACAATTTCTCTATAAAAATAAAATTAGCATAAAAATATGTAATAGATCAAAATAACTAATGATAAGAAATCTACCCACCTTAGCAAATTCGGAATTTCTTTGATACGCGTACTCCTAGCTCAATCCTCACTTGATCCTATAATAAGACATGACGTGTCAATTTCTAATAAAGATTTAATAGTAAAAGGACCTAAGAATAACTTACAAAGTTAAGAGGTCTAAACAAATTAAGTATTCAATGCATAAGGACCTAAAACAAAATCATATTTGAGATAGGGGGTTGGCTTAAATTTCCTTTTCCTTCTTCCTCTTAACTGCCTCTGCTTGTAATAGAATCCAAAAATTTTCCAATGGGTTTTGTGACTGCCATGGCCCTCGCCGGCGGAAACCTCGGCCAAGGGGTGGTCGGAGGTCATCGGACGTTCTTGGTCGGCCGTGACCAGGAAAGGTACGTTTTATCATCTTATCTAACTAAAAAGAAAAATTTGAAATGAAACACATACTTAGCAAGCTTTCTCCTCCTCTCTTTCCTTCTCTTATTTTCAAAACTTCTTTGTGATGAGTAACCCATGAATTGGGGTATTTATAGGAATTAACGGTTGTATATTTTTGACTTTCATGGCTATTGATTAAAATATGTTTTTCTTTTTTTTTTCTTGATTGTGTGCTACCAAAATCCAATTTCAATTTTGCTTTGTATAATTTTGACTTATCTGACGGATTCACACACACACACACACACATATATATATATATGAAAATAATATATATGAGGTGACGGCTCATTTTGCTAAATGAGCTACCAAGAGATAGTCATGTGGTGAGGCCCACATTGCTAGTCTCTATTTACTGTTTGTTTGTTTTTATCTCATGTAACACCTAACTTATTGAAGAATATCTGATATATATTTTTTATGAAAATTATTTTGAAAGTCTATGCTCCATTAAAATGTTAATTAACTCAATGGCCATCAGATTTGGAGAAAGCTAACTATCACCCTTCGATGTTCCAGTAATCCTTTGTCCCATATAAATCAATATAGTTATTTTGGTATATATTGAGCAACTTGTAATTTCTTAGATATTATGTTATAGTACATACTAAATTTATTGGAAATGAACAATGCTTAGCCACGATTCATCTCCAATAACCTAATGTGTAGAATGATTTCAGACATTTTCAATGAGATGACATGTACCCTAACGGTTCCACCGATGATATAGTCGATGCAGTTTATGGATGCTCTTGCGACCTTCACATTTTCTTCAATTTATCATATTTTGCCCACACACCCAAAGTTTTATCCTGTTAATATTTAAACTCACTCACCTCTTAAAAAAGAATTTTGTTCTGCAACCCTAAAGTTTCATTCCCATATATTTTTAAATCATCCGCTTCAAAAATCACTCTCAAATATAAAATATCCTAGAAAAATTTCGCGTTTAAGTTTAAGACCATACCCCAAAAAATTCATAATTTTTTATACCTAATATGTATTTCAACAATTTCTATACAGTATAAGTCACTATATTTTTCTATAACTTTCTACTTTTTCCGTATGGGGCAACCAAATGCTTGCATCACTATTTTTTAAAGTTTTTTTTCACACTAATGTCACGAAGATCGCGAACTATAGATGAGTTTTTTTGCTTGTAACTCTAAGTTTTACCCCTATTATTTTCAAAACTCGTCCATTTTCAAAAACGATATTGTACCAATAAACCCAAGTTTTACCACCATTTACTTTCCAAGTCGATAGAAGAGAAAAAGAGTCAAGTCATTGTCTAGATCAATTGCTAATTCAGCATTCTGTCGCTGATTTGACATTTAGCGGAACCTAGCTTCCGGCTGATTTAACATTTAGCGGAACCTAGCTTCCGGCTGATTTAACATTTAGCGGAACCTAGCTTCTGGCGAAGCTTGACGCGCACTATAACATAGACATTCTGGTATGGTAGGAAGACTCCTTTTAAGGCCATAGGAGCGATAGCGAAGCCAAGCCGTCAAATCAAAAGGCGAGCAGTCCTTGCGTCCAAACTTACTCTTAACCAGAAATAATTCAAATAATTAAATTTCATTCTGCTTTACATGTTAGCTGTTTAGTATGCTTAACCTGCTATTTATTGCTTTGCCTCGCTATACGATGTGTCCTGAATGGTTAGATATATTATATATTTTTAAATCAAAGATTTAAATTTTTTTCTTTTTATATGTTAATGTTATGTATCTCAGAATCAAATTTACTCTCGTTTACATTGCATATTTTGGAGAGATCATAATTAGATACAACTATTTCATTTTATCTAGCCATGCTCATAACGTTTCTTACTTATTTTGGATGATCAAGTTTTTTAAAGTGAAAAGTTGGCCAAATTTTTTCCCCAAAATTTTTCCAAAAATAAGATATTATTATTAAAAAAATTCCAACCAAATTTACACTCAGTTTATCCTTCATTTATCCAAAAAAAAAATTATCGTCCATCCGAGTTCAACGTCCCTACGGAACAGTTTAATTAAAGCTATCCTTCAACGTGGCCAGCAACTGAGGCTCCTCCCCATCCATCCGAGCATCCAAGCCACCCGATCCATGGACCCATCGATAGACCACTTTAACCAACGGCTGCGATCAACGATCAACCGCATGGTCTAGCCACGTGTACATCAAGATTCAAGCTCCCACCCTCTCTCTCTCCTCTCTCTTTCTCTCTCCCTGGGGGCATCATCGAGGTTTCAAAGGCCTCGTCTTTAGTTTTCTCAATCAAACGGCGAGGGCTTCAGTCCCAAAATCCCCACTCGAGATTTCGATCCCCGTCTCTACTCTCCCTCTCTCTCGATCTCCGATTCAAAATTCAATCCGAGTATTCATTCGAGCGAGAGAGAGAGGCATCGTCGATTGCGATCAGAGCTTGAAAAATCTAGGGTTTCTGTGTTTGTTCGCGAAAGTTTTACCCAAAACAGAGGATTTCGTGCTGTTATCCAATGGCGGACGAACAAAGGGGCTTGAATCGGACGGCATCTCGAGATCCAGCTCTAATTGTTCCTTGTTGTTGAGAAAAAGGGGGAAGTCTCTGTGTTTCTCTTTGTTTTGAAATATTCTGGAGATCTAGGGTTTGCTTAGTTGTATGAGAGAGATAGAGGATGGTGGGAATGGACGTCGAAGTAGCGAGAGACGTCGGTTCGTTTGATCCGGACCTGTTACAGCTACAAGAGATCTCTTCGGTTGCGTTGAAGGATAACCCTCAGATTGCTGATCAGCTCTATTCTCAGTGGCTTACACTTCCTGAAACTGCTAGATTGGTAATCTTTAAGTTGTTTTGCTTTATATTGCATTTGCGCGTAATACTGTCGAATAATTCGTGGGCGTAAACTTTTACTGTGTTTAATTTTTATGTTTCAGGAGTCAGGCGTGTGAACTTCGATATAGTAGTAGAATAGGTATCTTAATTCGCAAATATACGGTTAATTCGAGCTTTGGAGGACTATTCTAGTACTTTAATGATGTTAGGGAATCTATTACAGTCAAAAATTCATAGTTTTCACTCCATTAAATTTTGGGTTCTATATTTTAGATAGAAGAATTAGCAGAGCAATAACAACAACAACAACAAAGCCTTTATCCTAAATTTTTGGGGTCGGCTAACATGCATCCTATGCTTCCATTCATTTCTATTACGGGTTATCTTTTCCGTTTAGTTACTATTCTTATATCCTTCTTAATTGCTTCTAACCAAGTTCTTTTAGGTCTATCTCTAGCCTTCTTTGCCCCATTAACTATAAAGATAGAAGATTGTGAGAATTTATTGGCAAAGAGCAAAAATAATGCAGATAAAACACTGGTTGTGGGGGAGCTATTCAGTGAATCTGATCAAGAGCATGATTATTAACTATTCATAGTGAAAATAACCGAAATTCAAAGTTGGGTAAATATCAAAGGAAAATTAATGAATATGGCATGGTAGATGCAGAAAGCTGTTTAATGGAATTGATTATCAGTATTTGACATAAACAACAAAGAACGTAGTAAGTATCTGCCATATTGTTCTGGTTTTGGCCATCAATGTTTCCTATTTAACATAAGTACCACGCAAGACATGTAATGTGGGGTAAATAACAAGGAATTCATGTTGAACTAGATTACTGTGAGGCACCTGAAGGCTATTTTCGAAAGCCGATCATTTTAAGGAAAGATTAGAGCAGGAAGAGGGGCTATAAATTTATTGCTTTTCCATTTATGAATTCCCTTTTCATCTGCATCTTTATTGCATTAGTGACTCATCCAGTGAATGTTACTATTTTTTGATTACTGAGAGTATTATATTTGGAATTTCATTAGCATTTAAATAAGCCTTGATATTTTCATTATTCTTGCAAGTTGCATACTCTTGATGGCCATCTTGCTGTTGGAATCCAATCCTATATATTAATGCTTTGTCATAAAAAGATGGGTTCCATACTGAGTTTAAAGAAAGCAAAGACTCAAATTTCGACTCCTCACCTTTGAAAAAGAATTAGTAACATCAAGCTATATTAGAACTGATTTTGGCTTCCATGTTGCCTGATATTATTAACTAAAGTAATGTTGTATCTCATTATTTCTACCCTTTTTGTTTGTTTTACAAATCTGATTCTGCTATCTAGTGCAGCTACATGGAATGTTAAAAAAAATATCATTTGTGCCAGGGTGACCTTCTCTTTTTGGTTATTTGGGCCCTTATGTCTGCTAAATGTTGTTCACTCTCCGCCAATTAAGTGGTCACAGGTCTCACCATTAGCATGTGCATGTAGGTAAAATCTTTGATTGAAGATGCAAAGTCAGGACTGCCTTTAAATGTTTCTGGGAGTTCCAATGGTGTAAATGCTACTGCAACCAATTCGTTGCCCTCCATGTTCCCTGCAGGCAGTGCACCTCCACTTTCACCAAGAAGCAGTTCTGGATCTCCACGCTTTATGAAACGTAGTTTAGGTGCTGGCCCTTCACATTTAGGATCTCCTCTGAAAATTGTTAATGAGCCTGTAAAAGAAGTTATACCTCAGGTACTGACTTAATAAATCATTTCTTTTTGTAACCAACGAAATATTTAGCAGGATATGGAGATTGGGAAGGTTAAAGAAGCTACGCCTTTTCTAGTTAGACCTTAGTTATGATGGTTGTTTGTTGTCTGTCATGCAGTTCTACTTCCAAAATGGGCGCCCACCGCCGAATGATCTGAAAGAGCAGTGCTTATCCCGTATTGATCAGATTTTCTTTGGCCATGTGGATGGACTTCAAGTCCAAGGTGGTATTTACATTTTTTTATTATTTAATGTCTCTTAATCGAATGCTAATAAACCATTTTGTTATTGCTAAATTAGACTTTAAGTCTGTCACGAAGGAAATCTGCAAGCTACCATCATCCTTTTCCAATGTCCTTTTCAAAAGATTGATGTTGATTGCACAGGAATGGTAACAAGGTATGTAAACTTTCTTGTATAATATTGATTTAATTTTAAGTTGATGTATTCATGTGCAACACATTCTCTGTTAGTAGTTTGGTTTTAAATTAGTATACACTATACAAAATGTTCCCTTTTCTCCTATTATTATTATTATTATTTTCTTTGTTAAATCTCATTGTTAAAAAAAGTAACTGTTATAATTGACGAATGTTTTGAGTGGAGTAGAGAAATGGTGCCTTTGTTCTGTGAGTAAGCCAACCTTTTGGGAAACTACAAGAGCGTTGGGGATACAAGGGCATTGAGGAAAGTTTTTCCTTGCAATGCTGATATACATGATAAAGAACAAGGATTGTAGGAAAAAGTAGAAGGCACAAATGTGCAAACTTCCACACTTAGCATATGCAGTTATCTCCAACGCGAAACATAGCGCAAAATACTTTTTTGTGGTATCTACTATTATATTTTTTCCCTGTCATGAATTTACTTATTTCTAAGACATGGAGAGTTGGGTTATTTACTGTGGCAACAGATTGTATTTCCAACATACTTTGTTTCTGTTAAAAAAAATCCTGACTTCACTTTGGGTTTCTAATTATGTGTTGGAGAATGAAAACAACTTAAAAGACTAGCCTTTTTTTTTTCCTTTAAATTTATTCTAGTTAAAGTTAATGACTGGTAATTTGCAGTTAAGGTAACTTAGTTCATGGTGTTTCTTTGTATGTTTTCAGGGATGCCTTTGTTAAGTATTGGATTGATAGCAACATGATGACGAGGGATATAGCTACACAAATATTCACAATTTTGAAGCAACCAGATAGGAAGTACCTCTCTCAGGTCAGTCCTCTGTTAAGGGAGATCCAATTTTTCATATTATCGACATACAGAAAAGTTTAATTTCTAATCTCAGTTCAAAATGTGTGGGTATAGGAGGACTTCAAACCTGTTCTGCGAGAACTTTTGGCAAGCCATCCAGGGTTGGAGTTCTTGCAAAGCACTCCTGAGTTTCAGGAAAGATATGGTGAGCTCTTTTTAGCTATTGACATTCCAATAACTGAAGTAGCATTCCTGTCTTATCATGTGTAGAGTCCTGGAATATGGCTTGCTACATAGGTGCATGCTTTCCTTGTAATTGATGATAAGCACAACATCTTTTGCTTCATAGTGGTTTTTCTCTTTCACAATACCTGTTGCTCTTATTTTCAACAATGCCTGTTCCGTCACGAGTTATCAATTAGTGCTTGTTCCATCTTAGGCTTTAAGTTATGATATTGTTACTGTGACATGAACTCTATAAATTTGGATCAGTATCAACTCACTTATAAGACTTGGCAATCTGTATTGACTCATAATCTGGCAACGTACTTATGGTTTGTCTAGTTGGATGGTGTCAAGTACTCTATTTAGTAATGGTGTGACAGATTACTTAAGATGCAGCAAAAGAAGATGAAAGGTGCTTATCCAATACTTGAAGAGATGCTATAGAGCTCAGTGAAAGAATATATGACAATTAGACTGACTTTTTGGAAATTAAAATGTTAGGTAATGTAGCTCATGAGAAGATTGTATAGGGGATACCATTGGGGTGGAGGTGGGGTTAAGGTTGTAACTCGGAAGCATGTCGAACATAGTAGCTAGTCTTTAAGTCATGCTAATTTGAGGTTGAGGTTGGAAAAGGAATTGAGTTCATTTTGAATAGTAATGTGAAATGGGAAACATAAGATGAATGTTAGGACTGAATGTAGCTGCACGACCAAGAAGGGCTGTGAGATATACCTAATTAGTAATAGCCCACTGATCTTGTGTAGCCTGAGGTTTGAAGGGGAATTGAGTTCATTTTGAATAGTTATTTGAGATGAGACACATAGGGGCAGGTTAGATGTGAATGTAACTCCAGGTCCAAGTATAGCTGTAAGATATACCTAATAACCCACTGATCTTATGCCTAGCATATCGGTCATGGAGGATCCGTGTCAGGCTCTGATCCTGCTGTTTCAAGCAGATAATAATGAATTCAACCCTACGTTTCTTTGCCCATTTGCATACATCTTCATATACTTTCAGTTCTTAGGTTTAAGGACAATATGATCAAATCCCCTTGAAGTATTGTTGAAAGCTCAAGCTCCCCCCTAAACCCTAAAGTATCAATTTACCTATTTCCTCTCTTAAACTATTTGTATGTGCCCAATGTGGTCATTTTGTGAGCCCACAGTCAAGTATTTAATAGCTTAAGGACGTGATAGTATTTGTTTTGCATTTGTTGTATTTTATGCAATTTAGAAAATTATTTTTAAATTTCAAAACAACGGTTAAAGAGTAAAAATTTTGGAAGAAAGTAGTTGAGGAAATTTTTTGGTCTGGGAAAAAGAGGAGACAGACTGATAAAAAACCATGAAGAAATGCAAAGAAACAGCATCACATAATATGCTAAATATTTGACCATGTGCTCAGGAAATGACCACATTGAACCCACGAACATAGTTTAAGGGACAAAATAGGTAAATTGATACTTTAGGGTGGAAGTTGAGAGTTCACTCATATTTTAAGGATGAGTTAGTTATTTTTTTCCTAGGTTTAACTTGTGTGTGTGTGTGTGAGCGCGCACGCGCGCGCATCATATATTCCGTTGATAAAATGCTCTGCTAACCCTCTTTAGTACAGTCCCTTTGAATGATTCTTTACAACTTCTGTTAAATCCTCCTGTTATTGCTCACTTAATATTTGCTACTTTCATTTAGATATCACTAAAACACTTTCATTGTCATTTCATGGAAAATATGTTGGCTACGTATGAATAGTTTAAATAGGAACCTGATAATATACATGAGCCATGAGGATACAGAACCAACCCTTGTTACTTTCTCTATACCAACCTTGCTTCCTTGTCTCAGTTTTGGGTCTGATTCAATCATATTTTTGTTCTTGGATGCTTGTGAATAAATTGTTTTTTTGTAACACTAAAGTTTTAAGGGCAAGGAGTTTAGATCTAATATTGCTTTGTGGATACACTAATGGATGTCTATCAAGCAGCTTGACTTAACAACACAAGTGGATGTCTGTTTGCTAGATTTGGAATATGTGTGTTTTAAGATGCACGATTGGATACATTGATTACATCTTGGTATCTAGTCTAGTCTACATAATTGCAGTACTGGTCACTGGTGTGGTTGGCCTACAATGGTCCTTCTCTTACGTGCATCTTTATATGCTTGTGTAGTAACCCTCTACATTGCAGACCTAAAAGTTAGAATATTGGCTTAATATATAGGAGAATTGGCATCAATGTGTTTTCATTCAAATCCTTGGTGAAGTTTTCGTTAGTTTTTCTCCAATAAAAGAACTGTGGCTAAAGTTGTTGGCGTTTTAAGAGAATTCTTTAGTGGCAGTCTTCTGGGATGGCCATGTTAGATAAATGTATTTTGTTTCAAATGGAGTTGAGGCTAATAAGTTAGTGCTGCACATATGTTGCATTATTAGACATGCATCCTTCTATGTTCAACTTATCATATCTATTATTGCCTTTAGCATCATCATCATCTTCATCATTTATCATATCTATTATTGCCTTTAGCATCATCGTCTTCATCATTTCTCTAAGGCAGTGGTTTCCCACTTTATTCTTTCAAGGAAGCGTTAGAAATGTACGGGTGAGTTGATATCCCTGCCAGTGTTTGAGGAAGCAAGGCACGTTGTACAGTTTGGTGCTGCTGCTGCCTAACTTCCTAGGAAAATTTTAAATGTTGTATATTAGTTCATGATAGGTATTTATAGAAGCAGTAGCTTCAAATACGTTGGGACTACAAGGTATTTATTGGGTTGTCTCCTAACATTCTTTTTAAAACAATGACTGGATCATGAAGAACCTTCGCTAACACTGATTTAGCCAGCATCCAAAATTGAGTGTAGTAGGAATGATAACAGTGAGATGGATGGTTGACAACATGCCAATATATAGGAAAATAAGAAACCGATATCCCCAAAAACTTACAGGTTGATTCTCAATATAAAATGTGGGAAGATCCAATAAGATGATTGGGCTGGTGTAGAGGAGGCGGAGAGTGCGAAATTCAAACTTAAATTAAACCTAAAGAGAGATGGATGGAGGAATTAAAAAGGATAGGTTGAGGCTGTTTTATCTGAATTCTAAAGTGATGGCTCTTAAAAAGCTGTATGGAAGAAAAAGATCCATCCAGAAAAGCTCTGAACCTTTGAAGGTTTTGTGTTCTTCCGTCTAGTTTGTGTCTGTTTTCCTGCAATGGTGCTTTGTCTCAGTACCTTGTGCTAGTTTATCTTAATCTTACATCTTTGGAGCTTGTTAAGAAAGTGATGGTATGTTCTTGGACTTTGTCTAACCTTTACAGGATCTTGGTCAATATAACCAGCAAACCTAAAGCACCAATGTCTCAGGCTTTAAATATAATGCTTTGTTTCTGAAATCTACAAATGAATCACGTTTGTTGAAATATCATTTTATCAAATATCTATAACAATTCTTACAATTTCATGAATTTTACAATAAAAAGCTGTGCTTCTTATATGACATAATGTGTTAGTTTGTGTAACTTAGTGTGGTTTACATTTATATTTCTTAATGTCAAGTGCCTCAGCATTTGTCTAACATATGATTGGATTGTTGCAACCAGCGGAAACTGTCATATATAGAATATTTTACTATGTGAATAGATCTGGAAATGGCCACCTCACCCTCAGGGAGCTTAAAAGAGGAAATTTAATTGCTGCATTGCAGCATGCTGATGAGGAAGAGGATATTAACAGAGTTTTAAGGTACGCCATGTTGGCTACTATAGAATTTTTTTTTTCAATTTGCACGACGTTTTCTTAATGGTTATTATTTTCCATGTGTTGATTCTTAGAGGCCAGTATGATAAAATTATTCTGAAACTTCAATAAATATGTTTTCTTACGCTCAAGGTGCAAGCATAGTTTTGCCCATGAAGATTGCCGGAAAAAAAACCTACTTCAACCACTTCGGCCAAATGCCAGAGTAAAAGTCCCTAGTTCGCTTTATAGTCTTGGAGTCTTGCTTTGTCTGGTTTAGGGTCCTGAAACTCCACTTCTATCCACATTTTAACTAGTGTGCTAAAGTGGGAAAAAAGGTCCCAGTTTAATCTATCACTTTCTTTGTGCAATTCAACTCTATTAAATCATCTGTGGTCTCTCTTTGGTCCCAGTGCTAACTAGTGTTTAAAAAATTGGTTGACATGCCCGATAAGTCAGAAGTGTCGTCTCATGGGGCTGGCAGCAACAAGAAAGGTTTTACATGTTTATAATTTTCGAAAATGATAGATGGCATACCAGTATTTCTTGATAAGTTGGGAGGAAATTTGGGATTTTTTCAATATGTCAGGTGACATTGCAACATTAAACCTCAGCCAAAATGATGCTATATTAGGTTCTAGGGTAAAAATTATTTAAATGTTCGGTTTGTATTTAAGGCTCCAACCCAAATATGAATATGATCTATATAAATCTCAAAATAGGAGAATTAGAGCTCAATTAAGTCCTAATTCTTTGCCTCAATTTTCTAGTGTCGAGAATCTCTTGAACCTTAACTGCCTGTTACCCTTTCACCCTGAATTGTATGTCACCATCAGTAAGCCCCTCCTCTTTCTTGATCGCTCTTTACCTCTCTCGATTCCTTTATTTGTTTCTCTTCTAATCTCTCTACCCTCTAAACATATCTTGTTTACATGATTTTGTTTTTTGTATTTTAGAGTTCATTTAGGAGATCTATATGTATATGCACTATCCAATGACACTTCAATATTTACTAAGGATTTTTCTGTCCGACACGATTGATGACTCCCATATCCAAGATTTCAACACTAGTGGTGATCAACAACTGTATTTATTAGGAAAAATCTTGTAACTACAGAAGGTTTGTCAAATATTCAAAAGTTTATTTATCAGTGATTTAATAATTTTTGTGTAAGCCAAATTTCTTAAATTTTGTATTATGTAAATTTCCTTATTCTCATCGTTTATCTTTACTCTTTAATTTTTAAATAATTGACTTTTTACTTTTGTAAAAGAGCTTTATTGATTTAGTTGTACTTAAATTAGTGTATTTATAACTAAAATTTAATACATATATTGTTGTTACTACTTCCTAGATGTTTTCTTAGACTTTATATTGATGATTCAATAATTATTTATTATACTTGTCTTTGAGGTGCTTCAGTTGTTATTTATCATTGTCTATAATCTTGAACCATTAGAGTTACCTTTTCCTTTTTAGATTTCTCAAATTTCCATTTTTATTTTTTTTCCTTTGTTTAGTTTTTAATTCATTGGAAGAAATGTATTTGGTGGTTTTCGCTGCTAAAGCTTATAAAATTCTAAGCCATATCTTGCCGCTTTGCCCTGTTTTTTTGGTTTACACAGTTTGTGGGTTTGTGCTCCAAATTTGAAGGATCAAATGCACACACAAAAGGCATCTCCGATACCTCCCGATCCTCCTCCCCCAACAAAACATGCACACACAACATCACTGCCACCAGATAGAAACTCTAATCAGAAACAGGAAGAGAAATTTTGTAGGTCCTGCTTGCTTGAAAGAACAACTGTATAGAAGCTTTTAGCTATTACATTGGCTGTAAAAATTTGCCAGTGTCTTTGAGCCCTATGTATCATGTCGTGTAGTCAGCTGCTTCGTCTGGCTGGGGAACGCCTAACCTGTTCCATGCATATGGATTGGAAGCAGAAACAACGTGAAGTTCTGATATTGCTCATTTTGTGCAGGTATTTCTCTTATGAGCATTTCTATGTGATATACTGCAAATTTTGGGAGCTGGACACAGATCATGACTTCTTGATCAATAAGGAGAACCTTATTAGATATGGAAACCATGCACTTACTTACAGAATAGTTGATAGAATTTTCTCGCAGGTTTGTGTGTTTACTTTTTACCAGATATTATGTGAACACCTTATCTGTACTGAATGATACTGCTTCTTCATTTTCTTTTGTTGTTTCAAATTCTTACATAGGTTCCAAGAAAATTTACCAGCAAGGTCGAAGGAAAGATGGGATATGAGGATTTTGTTTATTTCATGCTGGCAGAGGAGGATAAATCATCTGAGCCCAGCCTTGAGTACTGGTAATGAGATGCATTCCAATTAATTACTATGATAAGCAATTTCCCGCATAGGTTATAACAAATTTTCTGATTTTCTTTCATGGCTAGATATTTCTTTGGAAAATACAGTTGTATTAAAATGAATCCATTTTTCTAAATGTGAAATTTAATAGTTCAACAGCAGGAACAGGGAATAATCCAAGAATCTTTGGTTCCTATGTGCTTCCTATGTGCTTCTTGAAGGCTTCAAATACAACTCTATTTCTATTGCTCCTACCAAGTAGTCTCATCAGTCTCTGCTGCTCGGATATAAAACATCTCAAGCAATTCTATCCTCATTGAAGCAACTTCTAGCTTCTTGGATATCGCTCATTCCTTATCCTATTTTTCTCAAATCGCTGATTGTCCATCTCAACATATGAGATTTTATATACAATTCAACAAGCCTTGTTTGCTATTCTAGTCAAAGTATTCTTATATTATTTAGGCTGGCAGCTGGGCATATCACATTCTTTTCTTTACTTTTTTCTCCTTTTTTTCCTTTTTTTCCTTCTTTTTTTTTTTTCACTTACACTTGATTTGAAAGCATTCTAGTCAAAACATTCATGACTTGATTGAGTTAGTTGTACATCAATTTCCTTGTAGCAGGATGAATTCATAGCTCTTTTAAAATTCTCTAGTCTTTTCTCTTCTTCTTCTTTCACTTTAATAACTTTATATTAGACCTCTCCTAGAGAAATACAGTCTGGGGACTTGTGTCCATGATATGTCATAGACGCATCCAAGATCTGAATTTAAAAACTGAATGTGTTAAATGATTGATTCACAAAGTTTAATTCGACCCTTAAATGCATTAAGTTCCGACAATTTGCCAGCATCTTATTGAGGGAATATGGTGGTTCACATAGCTATTCAATCATATAAACTTGAAATAATTTGATGATAATTTAAGAACTAGTGCTCTTTTGCTCTCGCAATTTCATGCTATGTTTAAAGAATATAAACACTTGCATATGCATATATAACTTTCTAGTTGTATCTGCAATTCACACATGTTCGTCTGTTGCGTGTGTGTGTGTGTGTGCATGCATGCATACATATTACATATTATCTTTTCCATATGTGTGGGACCTCTCACCTAGTTTTGAAAATTTTGCATGTTCTCCATGTTTGTATCAGGTCATATATCCATATAATCTATTCATGTCCATGCTCCACTGAAAAGCACTCTTCTTCTACTGTGCATTTATGTATTGGTATATTCAAACACTTACCTATTGTTGAATTTTCAGGTTCAAATGTATCGATTTGGATGGGAATGGAATTCTCACACCCAATGAAATGCAATTCTTTTACGAGGAACAATTGCATCGTATGGAATGCATGGCTCAGGAACCTGTACTATTTGAAGACATTTTGTGTCAGATGGTTGATATGATTGGGCCAGAGGTCATTCTGTGTATATGTTTTATTTTATGGATTTATTTTATCTTGACTAGTTAATGATGACTGAAGTTTTTCTCACGGTATGTGCAGAATGAAAGCTACTTTACGCTGCGTGATTTGAAGGGCTGCAAACTCTCAGGGAATGTTTTTAATATTCTTTTCAATCTCAACAAGTTCATGGCATTTGAAACCCGTGATCCGTTCCTTATTCGTCAGGTGAGTTCAGTATCTCACAATATATGTATATTTTTCATCTCTATGATCTCAAGTAAAGTAATTTTTCTGGAATTCAAGTTTCACTGCTATGCTGTGAGCTGATAGCTTTTTCGATTTACAGGAGCGTGAAGAACCAACATTGACAGAGTGGGACCGCTTTGCACACAGGGAATATTTAAGGCTGTCCATGGAAGAAGACGATGCCTCTAATGGAAGTGGGGATGTTTGGGATGAATCCCTTGAGGCTCCCTTTTGAAATTGAAGTCAGGTAAGCAGCGCTAAATTTGATATCAGATGGCTCTAATCTTATGGAAGTGTAGTTGTCTTTTTTAGCACAACGCTAAATTTGATATCAGATGGCTCTAATCTTATGGTGTTCTTTGATGGTAATGGAGATTTTCTTTCATTTTCCTAATTTTAGCCGCAGTTCTTGTATATATTTGTAACAATTTTCTGATTATTCAAGATGGACATTAATGCATGGACCTTTCAATTCTTTTTACTAGGAAGTCTTGCTTTTTCTGAAATTTAAAAATCATTACATAGTGCGTTTTCCATTGGAGATTCTTTACATATGTTGGAATACTTGTTATCGTGTCATGCTGTAATCATTAGAAAAATGCTAACCAAGATACTCTTGCTCAACCAATAGGACTCAAGACAATGGCATGTGATCCCAACCTCCCATTTATTCCACCAAGATATGTATTCTATTAGGTCCCTACATGTCACTCATGCTCGAGTCTGATTGATTGTAGTCCAAGAAGAATAGCCCAAACATCATGACTTGTTGCATTACATTGACACAACATATTGCATCTACAAACATCATAATCTGAAAAGTAACAAAAACAGAAGTATCACGTTAAATACTGACACATGTTTGACATAGTTTCATGATAAAGGTTCTTTGCTTCATAAAGCATGACAAATTGTTATTGGTAAGTTCATAACAAAATTAAAGGGGTTAGCTCAATTACTAACTCTGTGCATGCACATGTGCCCTCATACAGTACTTTTAAATTAGAAGGAAGGTTGTGTAATAAGAGTGAACTCATGGGAATCGACTACTGTTGCCATTAAGATTGAAGAAGTCGAAGAGTGTTCATGTATGGGGGAGGGGGTGTTTGAAAGGTGCAGAAACTTTAGTAAAGATTTGCAGGGAAA
Organism: Asparagus setaceus; assembly: GCA_012295165.1. Classification (NCBI taxonomy): domain Eukaryota; kingdom Viridiplantae; phylum Streptophyta; class Magnoliopsida; order Asparagales; family Asparagaceae; genus Asparagus; species Asparagus setaceus. The sequence continues at coordinate 58,573,275 of CM022703.1, read as the reverse complement.
GTGAGCCCAATAATTGTCTATACTTTCCACCTAGATTGCACAATGAGAACTGGTTGCAAAATATTGTCAAATTTTAAAGAACCTTCGAAAGATCGGCCTGCGCTCGGTAGACCATGAGTGGGTAAAAGATTTGCATGGAGAAGTAAAAATACTGTGACAATATTCAAGCACTATATTTAAGAACTATATAAACTTCCATGGGGGAATACTTTATATGTTAATATTAATTAGCTTAAATCCATTATTAAAGGGCGAGGAGATTCTGTTAAACAGGAACCAGAACAATCTGCAGAAAACAACCTGTAGAGCTTTAAAACAGGCAGAAGTGACACCTTCCTTGAAATGACAAACATGTGACCCAAGCAGTAACAGACTGAGTCATCTAAAACTCAAGTAATCTAAGTCAACCAACATGGATGCGATTCCTATTCCACGTGTTATAGCAGGCACCATAGTTCTTGTATGTTTCTGTTAGTATCTTTAGGGGGATAACTTGGTTAATTAGACATGCAGCCATATTGCTTGTGCAGTATATTATGTTGAGTTGGTTCGTATACGATATATGGTGATTCCATATGATCAGAAAGTGTTCAAAATCTTTTTAGTTTGTTGGTTTATTTCTGTGCTTGCTTGCTTGCTAACTTGGCAACTTGTGCTGCAAAAGAGTTCTATTGATATAATTCTTGATAACTAATTCAACAAACAACACAACAAAGCTTTTTTATCCCAAATTTTTGGTGTCAGAATTCTTGATAGCGAATGTAATTAAAAGTTCCTCATTCGACTACTGACTAAACACAAACCTTGCATAATCAGAGACCTGATATTTTCAGTAGAAGAACTTTTAGCAATTTACTATAATGCCAAACTTGGCTTCTTGTAGCCTTTCATTTCTTTACCACTGTTTTAATAAGTTCAGAGCTTTAATAGGCCTAGACAATAACTAAACCACCTAGTGCTTAGCCTTGTACCTAAGCCAAACCTAGGTTTTGAAAGTATTTAAGGGAGCATTGTCGCACTGACTGCACTTTAGGCCTTGATCGTGATTTTGTGTTGAATATCTTCCAACCTCCTTCAAACTTTTTAACCTCCAAATATGAACACCTCCACTATCTCCTCCGACCTTTAGTAAAACCTCCTTGACCACCACTTAAATGAAGAACCGCCTAGACACCACACCTAAACTTTCTATAACGTTGATATTTACTATCAATTATTGTAATTAAAAATTTAAAAACCTCCTAGGCTTTAGGTGTGTCCAACGCCTAGGCCTCCTAGCTTTCTATAAACTTGTAAGTTATTATTTTGGTATTTAGTATTTAAGTATGCATGGTTTATTGTGGATCTAAGATTTCTATCTATTTTATTTTTTGCAAATTTATATGAATTTAATACATATTTTTATCACTTATTATAATTAAATAATTTAAAAATAGCCAACGCTTCTTATGCATTTATCTAGGCTTAGGCAGCTTAAACGCTAGTCCGCTTTAGCTCTCAGAACATTGTTCTTTACACCTTTGTTCAAGTTGTACATTAGGAAAGGCTAAATTACACAAAACTACCATGTATGTCTCCATGTTTTTCCACTACCATAAACTTTTTAAATTGCAAAAACCTCCGTGGACTTTCTCGATAATTTTCACTTATCCTCCATTATCTTGCCGCTTCTGATGCGTCAGTTAGCTTCCACATGTTAAGTTTCTGGATGAAACATAGTTTACATGTGGACCCGTGGTGCCTTATATGGAATCTCAAGGGGAAAAAAGGTAATTCAATGTCATTATTGTTGCTAGAGTGTTTAATTTAGCCATTAAGAAATCCAACTTCCATCAACCAACCCAGCTATATTATTTCTCTTGCGTTATAGTTTATTCTTAGTTAGCTGTAGCCGCCTTTCATTAATGCCATATGCATGGTTTTGAGCTTGTAGGTGACAGCAAGAAAGCGAGTCTTTCAGTGCATTTGCTCAAAGCTGCACAGGAAAGCAAATCATAAATCGCAAGGGGAGCTTTTTCTTGTTTTTTTTTAAAAAAATTGGAGCAACGCCTGCTTTTTTGTCAGAACTTCAGATATAACCTTCATCGATTCTACGAGAACTGTGCAACTGATTTCTGGTGGGCAAGATTTTTGTTGCTGAGATAGAAGCTAGGTGAACAATGTTTCTAAGATCAGCAAGCAAGATGTGGAGAGGCAACATTCAAGGCCTTTTTCTATCCACAATCATGAAACTGAGTATATTTATTAGACAATGGTCTTAGTTTAGGGTAGAATTAAAATTTATCGGTTGGCTGGCATTTTGTTTTCTTTTTCTATTAGTCCCCTGTAAAAATTGTTTAAAAAGTATGGGCTGGTTTTGTTGCCGTGTTTTGCTTCTCCCTGACGAGTAAACTGTGCTCAGGTGGTCTGTCTTAAAGTTTAGTTTTTTGACATGTTATTCTGTTTATTGGATTCATTATAATGAAAAGAAAGCAAACAATCTATCTCTTTCATTCTGTTAAAAACTTATAGGATTCAAATTTTAGATTTGTGATGGATGAACTGACGAAGGCATCATATGTCTCAAAAGTGTGTCTCAAGCATTAATTTCTGTTTTTCTTTCTTCCATGCGGTAATTATGTCGTAGCTGCCAGCTAATTCTGGTAATGCGTGGAGCTACTATCAGGTTAAAGCTTCAAACAGTTGTTTTGAAATTTATACAGGCAAATATCTGTTTTGACTCCGGAATCTTGGTTTACTTTTTCTTCTGAGCTCCATAGAAGCTCACAAAATTTCTCATTTTTGAAGAGCGGGGCTGCGGAGCAAACTTTGGAGCTAATTTAGCCTGGATCGAGCTGAGATCTTGGCAATTGATCGGTGTTCGTGCAGCTCTGGGCATTTTGATGGATGATGTCTGGCGCTCGGTTATTAACCAAAGGGCAAGAGCTAATTGCATTATTCATTTATATCTCCTAAAATTTTTATCAGAATAGTTACATCCCCTTGAATCTCATAATATGTTACTTAGACATCAATTTAGTTGCAATTTCGCCCTTCGTTAAACTGAGGGAAGTGAGAATTTATCATCGCGTATGTAAATCTCAATCTAGAATTGGAAGCTAAAAAATATATTAGTGGTATAAATATGACCGCTCTCATAGTAAAGGGGATTCTCATCAATTAGTGGAAAGATATTGTTAACTAATACTGAGAGCCAAATTGAACCATCTTTCTCAAGCATTGTTCTCTATTAACTAAACCGATGGCAATGTTTAATCAGCAATGCACCTAAAGTTAGCTTAACCGTCCAAATAAACTCCACATGAAGTAAATTAATTCATGGCATGAATCTAAAATGGAAACTAATCGGAAAGGGATGTGCAAAAAGGAGTTAGTTATAGGTTTCTTAAGGAAGTAACAACACCCAATCATGCAAAAAAGAGAGCCATAGTTTTGTTATGGAAGCATAGTTGCGGGGCGCCCATTCATTGCCACGTCAGTAGGCTTCGATTGCTGTTTCGCGCTTTGGATGTGTAGCGGATCCGGGGTGTGTTAGATCCCCTGAGGCACGCTTGCAAGCAAAGCAAACGTAATCATTGACATGCCCTCATTTTTGTAACAGCTAACCTTACGTGCACCTGGACTTATCCACTTTGGGCCCATCTCACCCTCTCTTGATCCACAAACAACCTCTTAATATTGTGAAACTAATTCATTCAAAAAAATTATTGTGAAATTAATACAACACTCCAATACTTTCATCAACAAAAACTTTGACTAGAAGCATGTAGAGGCAAAGAAAATAGGCTGATTTAGCATTTGGATTGCGATCATGAACTCTCAGATAACCTATCCATTTCTAGATTGATAACTTTGGATGTAGTTCATCCAGTCATATTTTATTTTACTAATTTTATTAGTGGTGATATTTCTACTTCTACACATTTAAATTATTTCATTCAAGTTCTCATTAGTAAAACTTGGGTGTAGTTAAGTCGGTAAGTGAGATACTTTGGCAAGATTTTCTTTGCATAAAAAAGACGCTGACTCATTTAATGTTTGGAGCCAATTGGAGCTGCAGCAGCACCCGACACCATTCTTTTTCCCGCCAATACGATCGACTCACGTGACCCTCTTCCTGGTTTACCCTCGCGAAATTACTAAAATATCCAGGATACGACCGCTGATTAATTACTCAATCGAGGGCAGTATGGGAAGAACGATGAGGGAATATTTTCTGTTATCCACGTCAGCACCAAGAAACCGTTTACTGGGCCCCTCCTGTCTCCTACGCTCAGACCATCGTCGTCTCCTATATAAACTCACTCCCTTCCCATTTCTTGAACCCCCTCTCTCTCCTCAAGATATCTCGCTGCTCCTTCGCTCTCTCTAGAAGACCGCGGAGGTCTCTCTCTCTCTCTAGATTAAGTTTATTATTCTGTTTTTGACTTGGATCTACCAGAGATCTCACTCTTTAGTGAGATCGATGATGATTTCGATGGGATTTTTTTTTTTTTTCGTTTTTATCGTTATGTTTGTATGATTTCGAGCTGTTTTATCAAAAAATTGTTAACAAATGTTTTATTCTTAATTTTGATGTATTTACAGTATAAGATGTGCTGATCTGAGATATTTTCTGCAATTTATTTTCATGATCTTCGCGTTTTGAGCTTTCAGTATGAGATCTCACTATTTAGTGAGATTGATGATGATCTAGAGCTCTTTTTTTTAATGTTTGTTGTTTTCATCGTTAGGTACAATCGATTTTGTGCTGATCTATCAATAGATCGTCAACAAATGTTTTCCTCTAATTTTTGAAGTATTTACAGCATAAAAACCGTTGATCTGCAGAAGGTCTCGTAGCTCTATACTAATTTCTTGATGGAATCATGCTTATTACAGATTTGATCACCTCAACATAATCATAATTTCTCTTTTAATTTTTTTTTTTTTTTGGGGTTCTCGTTCACTTAATTTTTGTTCTTCTTGTTTTTAATTCAGATCAGAAAAAGTTGATTACAGTTTTATGAACATTTTCACTGTAATTAGCTGATATTTATATAATTTCCTCCATTTTTTTTTCTCATACTTACTGCAGTTGAAAGCAATGGAGCAAGAAATGCCTTCAATGGCCACCGTCCACCGCCGGTCGCCCTTACTCACCTGCCTCCCTCCCTATCGCGGCCTCTCTCCGCCTCAATACTACAAAAACTCCGGCGACTACTTCTCCTTCTCGCCGAAGAGCTCCACGACTCCGATCACCCCCGCTTCCTCCGTCTCGGTCGAAGACGAGGACCCCGTCTCCACCGAGAACCGCTTGTTCCTCGCCGGCCTCCGCCTCCAGTACCAAGACTTCGCCAACCGCTACGACCTCTGCTTGTCTCACCTTGAGGAGGCGGCGCGCGAGGCCGAGGCGCTCCGGATTGAGAACGCTCAGCTTAGGATGGCGAACGGCGAGCTGAAGAAGAGATTCGGTGTGCGGACCTCATCGGCTGCTGCTGCTGCTTCTTCCTCTCCGATCTCGATTGCTGATGAGTTTCGGCGGCTTCGGATTGAGAATTCTCCAGCGGTCGTTGAGAGCCCGACGAGCGTGCTGGAGCCGAGGGTTTCGCTGCCGAAGAGCATCTCGGTGAGGTCGACTGGGTACAAGAAGCTGGGCTTGGATGGAGTGTCGAACCGGAGCGGTCGGACTCGGGTCTCGAAGCCGGTGATGGTTGGATCGGTGAGTCTCTCTGCTCACTTTTGCTCTGCACTCTAGATGACTCTGTTTTCTGATCTATTCGCCTCTTTGCACGAATATTTTTAACATTTTTGCATCATTTTAGATGAAGTGAACGTAGAATTGAATTTGATCTATTATTTTATGAATTTCTTGCTGTTTGTCCTGTTCGCTCATGATCAATTTAATCTCACATGACTTATATTTTTTGTTTGGTGAATGTTAATATTTGATGAGATTGGGTATTGATTTGCCTCTTTTCACGAATTTTAACATTTTAGTATCATTTTCTTTGGATGTTTTTATGAATTATTGTAGTGTCGTTGGAGATAATGTGAGTGCGATTTGAAATTGATCCATTCTTACAACTTACTGTAATATGGCTTTATTTTTTTTTGTTTCTGCAATTCTTTTTAATTTTCTGAGTATATGTTTGAGAAATTAATGTTATTGCCATTTGAAATATTATCAAATAGCCCCTATCTATTGCACTAATATAATCAAAGAGATATATATTGGAATCTGGACTTAGTAATTTATATACAAATTAATCTACACAGTTGAAATTTGATCCGATTAATTTCATGAGTTTCCCGGCACGATTATTGATGCATTTCCCGCCCTTTGTGCCTGAAAAGTCTTGAATATGTTTGGCGGTTCCAAATTTTTTATTTTCCTTTTTTAGTAAATTACTTTTTTATTCTATTTAACAACTCTGTTTCTTGCGGAGAAAGTTAGTTCGCATCTTCCCTACTCCAAGGGAGAGTCCGCACCGCTCATTACACATCTCATGTTTACAAATCATCTCGTGGGCCCCAATCACAATGATTGCCGTCCCTCGCGCTTTTTGATCGTACACCGTCACGACTCTTACAGTCCACGTGTTTAAACTTTCCCTGACAGCAGCAGCGGGTCTACGTTGGCAGCGGCAGCGCGAGCAAAACCCCTCACCAGAATCCGGCCTGGAGCTGGAGGTCTACAACCAAGGCATGTTCAAGACCGAACTCTGCAACAAGTGGCAGGAGACCGGCGACTGCCCCTACGTCGACCAGTGCCAGTTCGCCCACGGCATCGCCGAGCTCCGCCCCGTCATCCGCCACCCCCGCTACAAGACCGAGGTCTGCCGCATGGTCCTCGCCGGCGACTCCTGCCCCTACGGCCACCGCTGCCACTTCCGCCACGCCCTCTCCCCCTCCGACCACCGCCGCAGGTAAATCCGCCTATTTACCAAACTACCCATCCCAAATCCATCTATATAAATGTGAATATCTATAGAGAAGGTTGAGGGGGAGAGTTAGAGATAATTAATTACATGGGTGGGTACTTTGGAAGATAGCATTCAGCAAATTGTATATTCCTTTTCTTGAATAATCAAAGGTTGAGTAATACTAAGTATAAAGGAACAAAAATGAGGAGTGGGTGAGAGTTTAGCTAGTCTATGGTTAAGAGCTAGCAAATGTATCTAGTTATCTTAGATACTTCATATTTCTGATTAATTTGGAGACGGAGATGAGAGCGCCAGATCCTGGCAATCATAATAGTATGCGAACTATTGAATTCTTTGTAAAGGATTGGAGACATTGAATTACTGCTGAAAGCCATTGATTATATTGCAATTATACATGTGGTGTTCCTGATTATACAGTTTTACATTATGAATGAAACCTAGTAAGTATATTTTGTTGGAGGTATTGGATACTTTTGAAAGCAAATCATTATATTGCAGTTATAAATGTGATGTTCCTGATTTTACTGTTTTACAGCGTGAATGGAACTTAGCAAGTATACATTGTTGTTGCGCTGAAATAATGTTTCATTTACTGGATCAGTGCTCAACGATCAGCTCTTGAGCAGTGACAAATAATGCAATATACAGGATCAGCAAAGTTGCCTAATATTGGATAAAAAACTCTTCATAAAAGAGCAGCAAGGCTTTGATTCGGTTGCAGTTGTTTTCATTACATTTCCTCTTTACTTCTTTAGCCCAAGACCATGGCTTCTTACTTGCATACGCATAAAACCATTTACTCTGGGAAATTGCAACTATGTCAAATATATCAAGGCTATTGCTTAAGTGCTATACCAAGGCCTGATCGTTTCATCATTCTTAACTAAAGAATACAGAAATGTAAGGAAAGGTAATTTCTGTCAAAGAAAAACCTAATGTTTAAGTTCTTAATTGAAAGGAAAACTCATATGTTTAGATTTAATTTTTCTCATGAAAAAGCATTACAGTTAACTAATTGTTGACAACGCAGATGACAAAACACATCAGATGACAAAACACAATATACACTTTGGTACCCAATGCAAATGACAAAGAAACTAACAAATTTCCTGTTTTCAACTGCTAAATACGTTCACCAAAATCAAATTACTCAGTGTCTCAAAACTTTGTAAACCTAATTTGACAAAAGTTCCACAAAGCATATGATTTAACGAAAGCAAGAAACAAGCATGGGCCGTCAGATGTATCCAAAGAGTACAAACTAAACCAGCAAATGACTACTTCTGAAGTTCAAGAAAGTAACTACTAGAGGAAATCAAATGAACAGATAATAGGGTGTTCTCTAAGCTGCAGTTTGCTTCTTCAGCTTCCCGAGCTCTTGCCTGATAGCACTTCCTCTCTGGTACACGAACAATCAAAACAAATATGCGCATTAGTTTTGCGTTGAATACAAAACCGATAGAGAAGAATACAGACATATTACCTTGATCTTAGCCAACATGACCTTGAACCTGTCAAAATCATTCAAGGACGCTCTCCGCTTCTGCACGATCAACTTCCTTCCCCAGGAGCTGTTCTCCCATTTGTTCTTCACATCTGAAATTAATAATATTTTCAAGTTACACTGGAAACAACACCAAATCGTTTAAAGTAGATCTGGTATTTACCGGCAGCTTCCATGGCAGCAATCAACGACTTCTTTTTTGGGATCCTTGGGATGTCAATCTTGATATCAGTCAGGGTTAGCCTCTTGAAATTCATCTGGCCACGTACCATGTCTGGGGCATCGACCAGAGCCTGAAACAAATTTCAATAAGCAACCGCATATAAAAGTCTTCTCAATATGATTCTTCTGCTTGGAAGTTTAGATCATTAAAGCGTTTATTAAAATCCACAATACATCATGAACTGCTGTACAATAACTGCTCAGAAATCCAGAACTTTTTAGACACGCTACACAAATTTCCATTTCATGTAGTTCTAAGGCATGAATATCTAAGATAACATCCCTTGATTATACACAGAAGTTGTGTTACAATCAGATATTTGAAGTATGATAATACACTTTTTTTTTTAAATTTTAGTTTAGTCAACCAACCTAAATATGATAATAACATGTTGCATTGAATATATAGCATGAGCTTCTTTTTAGATAGCACTGTTACTAAATCTAGAGATATCAAAATGCACGAAGTACGTAACAACTCATAAAGAAGCTGCAAGCAGCAAAAGAAACTTGATCATATTCCTAAATCAAACTTGATCTTATTCCTAAATCCTTAAGGGTGAGTTGAAAAGAAATAAAGTTAATCAACTACAGCACAAACCTCCTTAGGGGGTTTACAGTTTCTGTAGTGCAATATTGACTGACATGAGAAATTCTCAAGAGATAATGCAAGAATTATGATATAAATTCACTTTTTTCAGCCCATCCACATCACGTAACCCATCTTTTAATGCTCAAAGTATTCATGTCTTTAACTAAATTAAATTTTGACATATAACTTCTTTCCAAATAATGGTACGTCATGAGTGATTTCCGTCGATCAAAGGCTGCAACATTAATGTGATCAAATACTGAAATTTTTTCAGATAAGAACCCAACATTGGTCCTAATCTGGTATTAAATCTTCAAAACATTTAGATTAAAAGCCATTAATAGTTACTTTCAAACACCTCAAGATTTAGAACCTTATCTAAAATTTGTGAGAGTACTATCAAATAAGATTTTACTTTAGGAACTTGTATAAAAATATATAACATGTGTGTCCATTCAAAAATTCACTTGGATCTCTATCATAATATTATCAACGAAAAACATATACATTTATATTTCTTAATAAGTCACTTATTATGTCTTCATTTTGAGAGAAAAGACAATTAAGAAGAGAAAAATAATGAGAGAATCCCACACATAACATCCCGCACGGAAAGAAAGTAATCTAACATTTGAATATAACTCATCCAGCGACATCACTACTTTCATACAAATTAATACCAGGATTTTGATGACTCTATTACATTATCAAAATATGGACATCCAATCTAATATAATGTTAAATCCAGCAATACCTAATGCTTCTTTGTTCCCTTGGTGCTGAGTCATAAAACAATAAACTCAATCACAAAATCTAAACTTTGCTAGCATTTTCACTGAACAGAAATATGACAAATAATTAGGTAAATTATTAAAGAAACAACTGCAAATTTTGAATATCAGACGTTTGATTCTCAACCCACATTCATTTGAAATATCTCTCAACCCACATTCATTTGAAATATCATTAAACAAGCAGATGAACGAAAAAAAAACCTATCTTTTAATAAAATCTTTGCATCCCAACCTACAAAAATCTGAATAAAATATTATAAAATGGAGGAGAGATCGTACTCTGTTCTGATCGAGGACATCGACGATGACGACGAGCCTGCCATAATCCTTTCCGTAGTTAACGAGCGCCACTCTCCCAATCTCCACGTAGCGCTTGAACGGCTGAAATCAACAACAACAATCAATCAATCAATAAAAAAACCCCTAGATTTTGAAAAATTCGAAGAGAAATGGAGAGGGAATCTGATCTCTCACCATGGTTGCTGTTGCTTGGAGATCTGCGGCGGGAGAGAGAGAGGATTAGGGTTTTCTCTCGCTAGGGTTTTACTTGACTAGCGAGTGGGCTTTTATTGGTTCGGCTATTGTTGAAATAACGAGTTTGCCACTGGATCTGTTTGGGCTGGGCTTTACGACTCCGGGCTGTTAAAAAAAGCCTGAAATACCAAACTTTGGGCTTCATAGTGGTGTGCATTTTAGAAACAAAACAAGTAAACGAAGCCAATTAAGGCATATTTCAGAACATTATTTGGAATCTTCAGGTCTCGCATAAAATTGCATAAATTTATTTATTTTGTATAAACATACATTTCCAAATTTTAAAAAATATCATATTTATAAGGAACTATATTACAGTTCATGTTAATTTCTGAAAAAATGATCATATTTGTCGAGCAATGGCGTAAGAGTTTATGTTATGTTAGTGATTTTATTTGAAATTCATTCTGGTTTTATTTAGCATAAGTAAAAGTTGTGATATAAAATTCATGGTTAGTATTTTGATATTATATGGTTGTTTCTACTAATTTGAAAGTTTGTAGTTTGTTTTTCTAATAAAATAGTATATGATGTTTTTGTACAAATCTCTATAATTGATTCAATTGAAAGTTAAATTCTATCTTTATTACAATGTAATATTTGGCGGTGCTTAAAAATAAAAACACTACTCAAACTTCTAAATAAATAACTTTACTCTGTAACTCTGTAATCATTTATTATTTATACTATTTTATTTCTCTCATTTAAAAGGTCGTTCCAATATCTACCTTAATTTTTCAACGATCGGTTGATACTCTACAACTCAGTCCCCATCACCCTTCTTCTCAATTTAGAATACAAGCTTAGCTATTTATTAGGCTAAATTACCATTTTGGTATATTTAGTAGCGGTGTTCCGACAAAGGTATATTTATTGTACCGTGATATCAAGGTATATTTAGTTATCCCAAAATTGTCATTAAAGATATCAGGCTATTTGGGGCTTTGAATATAAATTATAGATTTTTACATATATATCCCTCAAATTTCTTATATTTATAAATCATCCTCAAATCTTACTTTTGAACCCCTTTTCCTCCTCTCTTCCTCCAGCCCTCTCTCCCTCCTCTTGCCAGGCCTCCCCTTCTTTCCCTCACTCACTCCTACACGTCGATGTTTTCATCATCGACTTGATGTGATGGCGTAAGTGATCGAAAAGGAGGCATCAGAAGGTTTATCTGGTAGGTGGCCGGATAAGCCGAGATGAGGGAAGGAGAGGGCGATGGGAGGGAGGAAGAGAGGGAGGGAGGGAGAAGGGTTCAAAATTAATATTTGGGGATAATTTGTAAATATGAGAAATTTGAGGATATATATATAAAAATCTATAATTTTATATTCAAAGCTCACGGCCAATGGATAGGCCTTATTGATAATTTTAAACTATATACTCGGTCAATAAATATACTCATCAGAAAAGCTCTACTAAATATATTAAAATGGTAATTTAGCCGTATTTATTATGTTATAAAATAATTTGTGAATTTTAAATTATTTTTTCCTTCAATAGAAAAATAAAATAAAAAATCTACGTCCTTCCTTCGCCCAAATTCTAAACTAAACCCTAACCCTAAATCCCTCCCCATCTGTCCAATCGATTCCTCGCATTTCTCGAATCGATCGAAGTCGCGCCTCCGTGTTCTTCAAATGTAACGATTATAGTCTCTTTTGATTTTTCTCACACAGATTTTTCTTTTCTTTTTTTATTTATTTCGCCAAAAATGAAATTGATCTCAGAAATGGATTGCTGTACGAGAGAACAAGAGGCTTGGGATCCCGAGTCCTACTATCTAATTCGGCCAGAGTGCAGAGACGATGTCCCCAAGACTCATTTCAAGCCCAGGGTTAGTTTTCTTGAATTCGCCAAGTTATTTGTTTATTTATTTATTTTATTTATGAGTTTTAATATATATTTTCAGCTCAGTTTTTGTAGACGAACAATGAACCCTAGGTTGATTGATTCAGCTGTTGATTCAGTGCAACTCTAATCATCGATACCAATGCAGGGCTAAACACTACTTCATGTTAGTGTTGGATTACTAGTATGCGCCCTTCTAGTATATTCTAGTTGCAAATGAAGTTGTCAAATTTGATACATATGTTGTGATGTACCATATATATTTGTTTATCATAAGTTATGCTTGATAGTTAACTAACTACATTTACAATAATGTTAGTTCAGAAAGATATGGATAAATAAGATAGAATGATGGGCAACAAAGGAAAAGCTGTACGAGACTCTACAACACTATGTAATTAACACAAATCCAAGTCACAACATATATTTTACCCTATTAAAGATAAATATATTAGTCTTATGAATGGTAACATCAAAAACCAAGTTAATGACCCCTCCCAAAACAACAAAAAGAACTTGAACATCAATTGATCACCTCCAATAGACCATCAGCATTATCACTTTAAGAATGATATTATCATTTTCTTCTCTTCTTCTTCGCTCCCCACAAACCTTCTCAGCTACTTTTTTTTTCCTCTCCTGCATCAGAAGGATAGAATTGAGGCATATCTTGTGTTTAGTCATCAACCAGAATGGTGGTCTCATATGCATAGCATTGGTTTCATCAGGGACCCCTCTCAGCTACTTTCTTTCTCTTTCTTGAACATCTGGTCATGATCAAACTAAATAGGTAATTTGGCTTGGATATCTCTTTTGTTAAAAGAGTAAACACTCTTTGAAACTTATAACCTGTAATTAAACATAAAATTCAATTAATCATGAAATATAAACATATATTATATTGTAATATACACTTGGACTGTAGTATACATTAATCTACTGTAGTATACATTAATCTAATAACTATGCAGATAAGATACATTTCAACTTCCATGCATATTGAATCCAGGAAGCATGCATGACTCTATCATTTGATATTGACAACTATGTCTATGAAAGGAAAGCATTGAGAACCAAAAAAACTGTTCAGGGTGTCCACTAGTGATCAGCCCCGAGTTTGGAGGTCCTATAAACTTTGCATTTTGATGCATCAGTTTGTCTCTGTTCTGAGTTGTCTGCAATTTGTATTCATGACTCAAGTGATTACAGTAAAACCCCAACATTGGCTTTCTTATGCATTAAACATCTTAATGGGTTAGCTAAAATACCACTCACTGCTCCTGAGTGCAAAAAAATATACAGTAATTTTAGTTTATAGGTATTTCTGGCAAGATAAACTTGACATTTGCTTTCTTCAGATTGGGAGAACTCTAAGCGCCAAAAGATGGCATGCTTCATTCTCTGAGGATGGCCATTTGGATATAGCCAAAGTGATTAGACAGGTACAGCGAGGGGTAAGAAACCTGCGAACTGAATGATTAGAACTCTACCGCTGTTAGTTTTATCTACGTTAAATATTTTGACATTTCAAGAATCATTAATCATTATGTTGATAACCTATGATCTTTATAGTTTGTGCGAGGAAGGAGGCCAGTAATTCTGTCTCTTTTGCTGATCTTTTACACGGTTTTTTCTCTCGAGGGAATATAGGTTTTATGAGACTTTTAGCATAATGAATAGTTCAATAAGGAAAATAATGTTACAGTGACAATTCTGCCTCAAGTTCAAGGTGTTAAATATCAGACAACCAAATTCCATATCGGATTGTGGATATCGGGGAAATTTTGGGATATGTAGTAAATATCGGAGTGCAATATCGGATGATATGCATGTATAATATAATGTCCGATGTACTCTAGACATATTTAATGAAATCGAAGTATACAAAAATGTAAATAATATATGTTTAGAATTAGAAACCCGTTATAGAAACTTACTTAGGGAAAACGGCCTACTAGAATTTGCTAAGAAAAACTTAATAAGGATGGAATTTTTGCGGGAAACCATTTAAGAAAATTTGCAGACTATATTGTTTTGCGGCAAGCATATTGACCAAGATATCAGATGATATATCTGCCATGTTGGGATATATCGTCCAAAATTTTTTTAAAAGCGGTAAAGGATATTGAGACCGTATCGTTTTGTGACAACCTATCGGCCAATATATTGGCTATACCAGGGATATTTAAAACAATGCTCAAGTTAGATCCGCTCTATGATTTATTGTAATTGTGCGTGTGTGACAAGTTATATAGAAAACTCTTACATGTAATTGTGCTTTACAAGCAACTTGATCAACTTCATGCTTTTCAGTAAACAGTGATATAAATAATTTGACAGGATGCTATATAGAAATTTAGCATGGAATGAAACTATCTCTTTGTGCTCCAAACAAGGTTTGCAACCTTGTACTTGGCATTCCCTTATAGGAGAACACCTACCGATTCATATCCAAATACATAATTCCATGCTTTGCCCATTTCTTGTAGTCCCTTTTGTTTACATCTTTCAACACCTTACTATTTTCGTCGTCGACATCTTACATCTTCTCATCTTTCTTAGTATTCAAAATTAAATCCTGTTTTTTTTCTTCACGAAGTCTTCTTGAACTTATTTCTGCAAATAACGAACTTTTCAGTTGGAATTTGGTGCAAGTGACATGCTTATTAAGTTTGTTTTCCCCTTCCATTTGTCATACACGCACATGCTTGAAGTTTCATGTGTGCCGTGCCCATCTCATGTGCTTTGGCCTCTTCACTGGTCATCCTAATCTGTAAAATATTACAACACTGTTGCTTCCTTTGTTACCCTTTCTGTTTGATGATCACCCGGTAACCTATGGGTGCATGTCCCCTCACCCACTTTACTGTATTTTATTTAAATATATATTTTTTTCACTCTTCTGTTCAAGCTGCATGATATGTTTTGAATGGACAATCTTCATCACAATAAGCAACAAGAGCAATTAAAATTTATTTTTCATCTTATTTTGTTACAGCCCACTTTGCAAACCTAGCTCCTAAGGAGGTTGAAAGTTAGAAATGGGTGAACTGGATGCTACTGAATTCTTGCGTGATGGTGTTCCATTTCACAAAACTGCATACAAATTGAATTACCAGCTTCACTTCCGGAAATTTCCTATGTGCAGCCAATCTACTTATGCTTGAGAAACATTTGCTTCTGAGAAAAAGAAAGATTGCAATCATCTTGACTGGGGACAAAATCCGATCCCTGTGAACCTGGAATACCATACCACCATTTAAACTGCAAACCTGTAGAAAACTTAAAGAGCTTGATAATGATACCAGTTTTTATGTGCCTACATTATATATCTTATGATTATCTGAAGTAAGTTCATGCTGGTGTCATTTTATTTTGGGAGAAATATTGAAATTCATTTTGCTACCGTTAAAGTGCTTAAGTGGCTGGAAATAATTTTATGCTTAGGAAAATTCTCATGATCCGTTCCCAATTATAAAATTATGACAGGGTGTACATCCAACAATTAAGGGAGTGGTGTGGGAATTTCTACTTGGGTGCTATGATCCTGACAGTACTTTTGATGAACGTACTCAGTTGAGGCAACAAAGAAGGTAGTAGTATATATCTAAGTAATTATCCTATATCACATGTTACTGATTCTCATTAACATACACTTCTCGTTGCATTTTTTTTCCCTCCACTTGTCGCCTAAACAAGTTTCCTGCTGATTTCTTCTTTTCCTTCACAAATTTATTTATTTTGATAATGGATTAGGACTCATCAGTGAGGTATTAGTTATCGTTACCTTTGCGACTGCAATATACTGGCAATCGTTTGTATAAGTTTTACATCAGCTTTTTTGTGGCAGATCAGAGTATAACACATTGAAGTCAAAATGCAAGGAAATGGAGCCTACAGTTGGTAGTGGAAGACTAATTACCGCAGCAATGATAACAAAAGATGGTCACCCTATTGAGGGTCCTGATGGTATTTCTTCAAACGAAAATGTGCAACCTGATGGATACAGAAAAGATAATGTAATCAAGGACAAAGAAGTCATCCAGTGGAAGCTTTCCTTGCATCAGATCGGTAAAACCCGATAAATATACCCTTCTTGAGCCTATATTTTTTTCTTCAAATCTTAAAGTAACTGTAATTTATTTTTTTTCTCGTGCTCTGAGTCTCTTGGAATTCATTTTTTGTCCTTCAGGAGCTTTTAATATTACATTTTTATAATCTTCTTTCTGGCTGCATCGAGTATCAATGCTGGTTGCATTTGATCTATTGATCATCTTCATATGCCTTACTCACGTGCTGTTTTTCTTATCTACGAACTTTATTCTCCACTCATATTTTGGCTCATGCATCATGGTATGTTGCTTTTTGTAAGAGCAATTTGTTCATCTTTTTATCTCATCACGACAAAGCAACAGAAGAATGTTATTGACTTATAGCTTGCATGCTCATCTTTCTACTGTAGCTTTCCAGAAATTGGTCATGGCTTTGCAAAATATTAACAGTCTCTTTTGACCATTGCTGAACCACTGTATTATAAAACCTGTATAATGATGGCAATTAGTTGATTATTCTTTCAACTATCACCATAGCATGGTTTAACTTGTCCTTGTATTCATTTAGTTGACACCTGATGTTTGTGTGAATATACTTTGTAACAGTGTACTATTTCATCAGACTACTAAATCTAGGCGTATATCAATATTAGCACTACAGACAACATCTGGAAATCTGTAACTAATAAAAGTTTAAATGTTCGTGTTTACTAAGAATTGACTACTGTATGTTATATTAACAGGTTTGGACGTACTTCGTACTGATCGTGTACTTGTTTACTACGAGGACCAAGAAAATCAAGCAAGGCTTTGGGATATATTGGCTGTTTATTCATGGGTAGATAAGGATATTGGTTACTGCCAAGGTGAGTAATCCACTAGTAGCATAGACAAAAACATTTGTTGCGCGCCATTACTGATTGTGTCCTTATGTTTGTGTACATCTGCACTGACCAAGCAGTTTTGGAGCAGGAATGAGTGACCTTTGTTCACCTATATCAATTCTTGTTGAAAATGAAGCAGATGCTTTTTGGTGCTTTGATCGGTTAATGCGTAGAATGGTATATTTTTCCTTATCTTAGTTCTTTTTGTAGTTTAAATACATCTGGTCTTATTTATTCTTTCTTTGCTTTTTAATATGCAAGCAACAACTTTTCCTGATGCTTTTGACATGATTCCTCGTTTCTGGTGACATCCAATTACCCAAATTTAGCATGGAGAGTAATATTTCTCATATTGCAGGATATGTTACATTTTCTGATTAATCATGTTTAATTGAAGATAATTCTAGAATTTCAGCAAAGCTAAATGCTTCTGTTTATGACCTAAGAAACAGTAATAATTTGATTAACGTATAATTTTTAATTTAAAAGGAAAATAAAATTTAGAAGATCAGCACAATCAGCATTTGCGTTAATGATCAGCTGTCAGTCTATTGTATTCTATTTTTCTCCTGAGTTGTTTGGTGGAAGTCTTGGGATCCTGAGTTATGATCTAAAGGTTGTTCTACAACTATGGGTCTCCAGTTTTTCACTATATGGTTGAAATTGTTAAGGCCTTGTATGAAATTCAAAAGAAATACAATGAAATTGTATAGAACAAAATTCCTCTGTGATTTTAGCTTCAGAATACTGACTGAATGATCCAAGTCACCCAACAACCACCACTTCCACCCACCCTATCCCCTGCTGCTGCAGGAATGCAAGCAATTCCAGCAGAGACGAGAGCAACAAATTCCAATGCTCATTCTTTTATAACGATCTGTATAACTAATTGTAGTATAAGTGATGCAAAATGACTTACCTTTGCTATTTTAGGAGTGTGAGGTTAATTCTTCTCCTGATTCCCACAAGTTATGCAAGTCAATTTAAAGTAACATTGTATTTAATGCAGTATCAGGAACTAGACTTTTCTTTCCAAAATAACAAAGGATTAGCTGGCTGGCCCCCTTTACATTTTTTCTTGACCAAACCAAGTACAGCAATAAGTTCTAATCAATGGTTTACCGGAATTTCAACACAAAGTTGGTTGGAGTTGCAAAAGGTCTAGCCAATGGAATTTGTGTCATTAGAGTTTGGATGTGCAGAAGTCTTATTCTCTACAAAAGGTTATCATTCTCAACTCAGGAAGTGTCAAAATGTGATAGCTTCATAACCCTAAAGCATTACTTTATATTTGTATCGCATCTTTGCAGCTTCAGGAAGTGTTATGTCAATTGATTAGGTACCATTGGCTGCCAAATGCTTTAACGCCTCGTTTGGTACACGGGAATGAAGCCAAGTGAGAGTAGAATGAAAGTAGGAATGAAATGAAATTAATGTGGGAATGGAATGCTCATTCACATTCTCATGTTTGGGTGCGATTAGAAAATTAAGTGGGAATATCATTAAGAAGGGTATATCTGGAATTTATTTTATTATTTTCATTCTTACTTAAGTGGGAATATCAATTCCTTAATAACTCACTGGGAATAGCAATTCCCACATTAAGTGGGAATTGATGAGAAGTGAGAATGACATTTCTATCATCCAAAAATACATCATGTTTGGTAAGCATGAATGTGAAGTTGGAATTGCATTCTATTCTCACTCATTCCCGCATACCAAACGAGGCGTAAAAGTTAGCAATTAATCAATTTAGTAACATGCAAGTTTGGTTGATTCACTGCTTTGTGCTTGTTGCATACTTTCTCTTCTTAGGACATTATGAAACTATTTAGTGAAATCTTCAGCATATCTCGTCGCCTTTTTAGGTCTGCAACCTGTCATCTTATTGAAAATAAAGTACATTGATTCTTTCTATGACATATAATGATTATGTTTGAGAATCTGATATATAAGTATGTATGCTTGTCAATTTTTCATGTGTTTAGGGAGACTTAGTCTTACATTTTATTTTTTCCCCCTGAAGCGAGAAAATTTTCAATGCACAAGTGACACTATTGGAGTTCGATCTCAACTGACAATTCTTTCATCCATCATAAAATCTGTGGATCCCAAGCTCCATGAGCACATAGGTATGATGTCTTAAGAATTTATACCATATATACTGCATCAACCATCCATTTAAAGTAATTTGATTTTGTGTTAGGTGGAAGGAAAGATCCTCAATCTAAATTTGAAGATATATCCCTTTGTAGTTTCAGACAAGCAGTTAGCACATAAAATTTATGATTGCCACGTGGTTAGTAGCTACTACAATAGTCAATTTTCTGAATAAATGTTACAAATTATTTAGGAACTGTTACAAGTACCTATCTTTGTTTAATTTACACGTGTAATAGAAATAGAAATATCACTAATCACTGAAAAAATTCCAGACCGGAGTATTTTATCAGCCAGAGAAACATAATGGAGTCATGTCAGTTCGCTATTGTTTTGATTCTTTTGGTGAAAAATCTCTTAGCCAACCTTCAGTGCAGATGCTCGTGCATATTCCAATGCGTGTTAAACATTCAGATTGGTTTGCTCCATTTGCATATAGTATATAATATTCTTGTTAGGCTAAATGTTTGGATAAGCCTTTGTTCTAACCTAGGTGGTGGTTTGTCTATGACAAATGGTTTTCTTGACAAACTAAAGCCCTGACCTTTTAAAATTACAGTAAGAGTAGAAAATAATGCTTATGGCCATATTTATTTCTAATTCTGATAAGGAGTTGTAATTGGCAGAAAACTTAGATGGAGGAGAGTATTTGTTTGCCTTCAGAATGCTGATGGTTCTTTTCCGCAGGGAGTTCTCATTTGTAGATACACTGTACCTTTGGGAGGTAAGCCTTCTTTAGGCACTGGAGCTCATGGAAGTGGTATTTACATGTATCTTTTAAAATTATTGACAAGCTCTTACTGAACATATTATCATGTGCAGTCGCTCTTGTTTTTCTTTTCTTCTTCCATTCTTATTAGCTAGGTTAAATTTCACAAAACCCTTGGAACTTTGCGGTGCTTTGCACAAAACCCCCCCTAAACTTAGTAAATCAAAGGAACCCCAACTTGTCTCACTTAAATACCATAACTAGCTACAGTTGGTTTGAGTTGCCATGTGTGTAGCAAGTGAGACGTTTTGGATTTGGACAATCTTGTCCTTATGGATGCTTATGATAGGTAGATAGTAACAAGGGTAGTTTAGACTTTTTGCTCTTCATGTTAACTCCGTTTATAACAATTTTCAATAGTTCAGGGGGGTATAATTTTGATAGTTCATGGTATTTTCTCCGATTTATAAGTTTAGGGGGATTTTGCACGAAACACTCCAAACTTCAGGGGGTTTGGTTAAATTTATTATAATTATGTTTGATCCCAAGCTAAGGCCCTATTTATTTGTACGGAAGCAACTATGAAGTAGCAGAAGTACAGGAAGTAAAGCCTACTCCTACTACTTCTGTGCAAAAAAGTGTGTTTCTCTTGAAGACATACTTCCGTTACCTCCATATATGCTGATTTGGTGCCTGTGTGGCAACTCTATTTCCTAAATATTTTTCAGCCCCTCAAGGCTGAAAAGTAGCCTAGAAGTAGGAAAAACACGTGTGGGGTCCATGTGAAGATTTGAGACGCATCAAATTAGGAATGTTAAAATTCCTCAAAATCTCTAGTCCCTCTTGTGGTACTCTTGCCACTGCAAAAAATCTATAGCTCAGTTTTGAATTCGAGATTTTCTTTGTACAATCCCATCCTTTATAATGTGACATGAACTGCATATAGATGCAAGTTAGAGCAACCAATTGGTGTTGTTTGTATATTTGAACCCGTTTTTGAGCTTTTTCTTTAAGTTCCCATTCCCATGTGATTCTGTGCTTCATGGTTATCTAAGATACTCTTTGATATGTGTGCAAAGATTTTTCTTTATGCATGCTAAATACTCATTCTGTGGATTGATGTTAGATGCATCAGCAACAAATATAGTGTTATTATTAGTATTTTAATATTCTTCTTTTGATGGTATAATATATAATTGGAGATGATAGATTTTATGCTACTTCCTAACAATATTTTCACTTATTATCCAAACAAAAAAGTGAAAGAAGAGAAAGAAGTATCATTTACGCTACTTCTAAAAATATGTGAAACCAAAAAAAAAAAAGTAGTACTTTCCCTACTTCCTACTTCATAATTTCAGAAGTTACTTCTTTGATCTACTTCCTACTTCTAATACTTCTTGTCATCCAAACGGGCCCTAACTGAAAAAGAAGATTGCTTGGTCTCCTAACTTTCAGCTTATGTGGGCTATGGAATACAGTCCAAAGCTTTTCTCCTCGTACGAGTCTGATACAAAAGTTGCCAGCAGACCAGATGCTGCAGCGCACGAAGCCTTGCTAAAGAAATACGGCAAATTTGAGAGGAAAAACTTGAAAACTGGTCAGCAGAATGATCAACAAGTCCCTCTATCAGTCTTTCTAGTAGCCAGCATTCTTGAGGCACAGAATAAGAAATTACTACATGAGGCTAAAGGCCTGGACGATGTTGTCAAGGTTTCATTCTTCTGCAGTTTGTATTTCCCTCTTAGTTTGTATTTCTGTTTAATTGTTTCTCATTTTTGAGCTGTGTTACTAGATCTTGAATGATATAACTGGAAAATTGGATGCGACAAAGGCATGTGATAATGCACTGAAGCTTCATAGTAGATACCTTAAGAAGGTAATTTTTGTACCGCTTTTGTTATGTCTTCTTCAAATTTAACTTGTTTATAACAGACAACATCATATTAATGTGCAGGTAAAAGTATCATAGTGCCGATCAATTAAGCGATAAGGGGCTTGCATATCGACAAATGGAGCATTGAAGTTTGGATTCCACGACCAAAATGATATATTTTTCTCTTATGGTTTATTGAGCTCTATTTGTTCTTTCATATTACTGAGGCTCTACAGTCAGTTTTTTGTATTGATTGCAAGGTAGAATGTAATGTTGTTGTTCCTCTCATGTCGTATGATTGAGTGTGAAATAGGAAGAAGGAAAAACGAAGAAGACGGAGAGGAATCCTTCCAATGTAACGTTTTGCTTGTATGAAACTCGATTATTTTTGTGAGAAATTTTGTTGTTGTTCTTAAGTTGACAAGTTATGAGCAATGTTGAGTTTTTACAAAATGCGATCACTTTTTTTTCCTTATATTTTTACCTTATTTGCGTAAAAAATGAGAAGTAACAGAGACTTGATTAATGAAGCGGTAGATACGGGGGATCACAGTCTATCATATAACTTCATTTAGATATGGTTTCTGTTTTCATTCGTAGATTATTTTCTTTCAGAAACTTGGATTGCCTCAATTACTTCGAGCTATAAATTGCTCTTTGTAGAGAGAGGAAAAGTGGAAGAAACAAAGCTTGAACAACAAAGTTGGGGGATTTCTGGCCTGCAAACAACTGAATGAAGCTATATCAGAGAAGATTGACTCTTTTCTTTAGCTTTTTTATGCTTTTTGCAACAAAAAAAGGGGGAAATTAATATCGAGCTAAAGTAGGACATTAGCTCGAGAGTCAACAATGCTGCTTCTTTTCTATTTATATATATATACTCTATTTATAGTTATGAGCATACAATTGCCTTATACCAATAACTTATAGTGTATGGATTATTTAAACTTAGATAATATGAGCTGGAGCTTTTGTTCAAATAGTTTGAAACTTAAAGCAATTCAAAATAAGGAGTGGATGACTTTTGTTTCAAAATTTAAAATACAAAATTAGATAGTTTAAGTGCAGTCTCTCCTTTACAATATTTCTCTTTATTTTTAATATTCTAAGATAAAGAGAGAAAAAAAAGTCGGCTTGCCAAATGATATGTGCATATTTTTATTTTATAATTTAAATTTAAAATTAGATAGTTTAACCATCAAACTCTCCTTTGTAATATCGCTCTTTTTTTTATAATATTTAAAAATAAAATGGGTATAAAAAAAGTCGGCACTTCTTGTGATATCACAACATCGGAAATATCTCTTTGATGTAGGAATTGCAGAGATTTTTCAAGCCAACAAATTCATTTTATGTTGATGTTTTATTATTATTTTTTTTTTTTGAGATTTGGTATGAACTAAAGAGTACATTGAGTTAAACCACGCAACATGAAACAATCAAATAATGTTGCAGTTATATGAGATATAAGGCCTCCACATATTGATTTAATCTAAAACAATCTCACGCTTAAACATTAACCTTGTGATTTTGCATTAGAATTTTAACTTAATTAGAACAGTATATGTAATTTTAAAATATCTATAAAGTAATCTCAAGAATCCAAATATTTATTCCTAGAATAATATTAGAACCCATAAGAATTTCAATCTAGTTATTAGGAAAAATCGGATAGAGCAAAGAGAATTCGAGATAATCTTTCAAGTAATTTGTGTAAATAATTTGTTTTTTGGATTGCAAAGAATATTTTTGTACTAGGAAAGTTTTAATTTTATAGATCTTTACATGTTATATGTTTTTATGATGTCTTGTGTTCTATTAATATTTTAAAGAGATATGTGGATGAACCAATAACCTCTCTTTATAAAAATCAATAAAGACGGGTATCAAATAAATAAATAACCAAAAATTGACCAATTCATCAATAATATCTTAAGAGGAAGACTAATACATCAACTTTAAATATAATTTGACATATGTACAATTTTGTATATATATGATTTTAGGGTTAATTTTAGAAAACCCCTCAACTATCGTGGATATCTCGAAACTCCCTCCAAATATTTTAATTTGAGAAAAATTCCCTTAAGTTTGGGCATATTATAGATAATGCCACTTAAGTTAGAAATTTAGAGAAAACCCTCCTCAACTATGGGGTATCTCATAAAATCACCCTAATCTTTAATACTTTTCTCACCAAATCCCCTTGATGTCATTTCAAAATGTAAAATAACTGAAACACCCTTTTAAAAATTAACCCATTAAGTTACAAAGAAACCCCTAACTGGTAAAAAAAAATCTTGATCAATTTATAATGTTTTCCCCTCTCTTTCTCTTATTCTAAAAAATCCAGAGTAAGTTTTTATGATTGAGGGGTATTTTGGTTTTTTCCAATCACCTGCTTGTTTACGTGACATTCTCAGTCACCTACTTGTCATGAGACATGCTAGACTTAACGGTGTTAGCTTGCATGGTATAAACTTGAGGGATTATCTATAATAGGCTCAAACTTAAGGGGTGTTACTCAAATTAAAATAGTTGAGGGGGTTTTTTAAGACACACATCATATTTGAGAAGGGTTTAGTGATAAAAGTTCAGGGGGATTATCTCAAATTTTCATAGTTAAGGGGGATTATCTACAATATGATCAAACTTGAGGGTGGTTTTCTCAAATTAAAATAGTTGATGGGGTTTTTGAGACACCCTATAGTTGAGGGGTTTTAAAAAAATTTAACCCGTGATTTTATATAGAGATATTCTCTACATGATTTTTTCTTTAATTTTCATATTTAAATAAATGATTATGAGATTTTTTAATTAGAGATAGTTATAATCGATAAGGATTACGAAATATTTGACTATTATAATTTTCTAGTTATGGATAGTTTAATTTGATGGTGATTCTTAGGTGAATATAAGATGAGATATCCACATGTTGTTATTTGATAGAATAGAGGGATCATGTGTACTTATAATGTGACATATGCTAGTTTTTCATGCCTTCATTATATGACATATGTCAAATTTTTGTTATGTCTTTAGGAGTTCTACTAATTTCTCTTTATATATAAAGGAGGGATAAATTTCCTAGTCAGAATAGAGGGTGTCTTTTTGAATATTTTACATGAAATCATAAACCGTATCTTTGATAATAAGATATACTTGCAAAATACTTAGCACAAAAATGAGGGGCAATTTGGTCAAGCGCACAATTCCTCTTGCCAATCCTAAAGAAGAGGCTTAACGGTCTCCCGCTACTTTCCTAACTGATTTCCCCGTTCTTTGCGCTCCGACCCGTTAAATTAAAAAAAAGAATGAGAGCACAAAAAAATCAAATAATTGATAAAATTTGTACCCTCTAAAATTAAAAAAGAGAAAAAACTTCAACCTCTCATTCCCTAATTACAGCATAATAAAAAAGAAAGAAAGCATCCGATTAATCTCTTTTCTTTCGCTTGTTTCAAATTGCTAGCCCCTTCTTCTTCTTTATGTTCTTGGAGGAACAAAATATTTAACATTTTGTTAATTTTTGTTTATATTTTAAAACTCCTTCAAAATGATATTATATATATTATATTTGAGGTTTTTGGATGGGATTTATAAAGAAGGATGTTGTTAATATCACAGCAAAGAATTCAAGATAAGGGGTTGCAATTCTGTTCAAAGGTATAGTTGCTTTTCTCACAATTGGTTTTTCCCCTATAAGCATATAGTTCTTATTATCATTGATGAATATTTCAGATCAATATAAGATCTTTTCGTGTCAATTTTTATACGTTATCTATCTGCATTGTTCTCATTCTTCCTTAACTATGACTCTTCTCTATTTGAGCAAAATCTAGATTTTTAAAATCAGTTTTGTTGCATGGTTTCATTGATTGGAAGGAAATACATCATGCAATAATTGTATAACACTCAATATCAATATCTATCAAGAGGACAGTCCTATGATCAGTAATAGGTCAGGGTAATTACCTAAATAGTTTTTTTAAAAGTTTAATAAACTTTTTTAATCCCTCTCTTTTCAAAATGTATATAGATTGGAAAATTTGAAGTTTAAGATTGGAGTTCAGAAAAAATCTCAGGCGAACCCCTAAAGAATTCTCTCAATACCATTTCTCTCTCATATCGTACTCATGGCCAATGCGATGAAGGGCTTATTGAAAGGTCTAAGATACATTTCTAATATATTTGGTACGTTTATTTAATGTCACAAATTCTTACTCCTCTAGTCAAATATTAATTCTATTATTCTTTTTTTTATATTATGTAGTCCTAATTATTGGATGAATTTGTTAATATAGAGGCAGAGGAGAAAGAGCCAGAGATGCAAATTGGTCTTCCGACCGATGTCAAACACGTGGCACATATTGGCTTTGATGGTCCTTCTGTAAGTTCGCCTAGTTGGGTAAGTAATTTTGATGCTAAAACAAGATTATTACTAGTTTATGAACAATTATGATTCAATCCACATATGTCGAATTTTAAATTTTGAAAATGTGATAATTGGAACAGATGGGTGATTTCCAAGCAGGATCTTCAGAGCCACAAGCTACGGTTACCCCGCCTAAGTCTCCTTCTCAAGGTTTGCTTGCACATTTCTTGTTTCAATTGAATAGTGTTGTGCATGCTTTTTAGGACGTGTACCTAGTTCTACTTCCACTATTGATTAAATAAATCGCATGCTGTTTTTAAAACATTAGATAAATTATAATAGGCAGATAATTGTGCCAAGTCTAAAAGAAACAACAAGAGAACCCAAGCCTTCAATTTGAAAGCGCAATGTCTTGCATTTTCTTCGCACAAGAAGACTTCAATTCTGCTTGGGTTAGTGATGATCATTTCTCAACTAACTAACTTTTAGGGAATAAGATACTTTAAGGATTCGGATCCTCTCCAATTAGGTGGTAATTGAGAGGGTCCAATCCTCAATCCTCACCCTATATCTTTAAATCAAAAGACGAGATAATGGCACATATGATTACTATAATTAAACTAGTGGTTTTGAAAACCAAGATGGTGAATTTGGTAATATTATTTAATTTTAATAAATTCAAATATTTCTACAAGCAACTTTCTAATTAACCTCTCTAATTAGATGTCAACTAAACAACTCTAACTTAAATTTAAATTATTTATAATTATTTTTATTTTATTTATAATTCTTATATTCATGTGTGCGATTTGTTTATTGTCAATGTGCATACAGAACACTTGGGAACATGATTTGAACCATCTATTAATGTGTGTACGAACACTTGTCAATTTTTTAATTAATTAATTTATAATTATTTTATGACGCTAAATTTTAATTTCTTAAACTTTCTATTTGTTGGTTATTGACTTTACATGAATCGGATTGCTAAAAATATTCAATTAAAACAAACAATGCATATAATTAACTTATGATTAGAAATAAAGACACTTGGGAATATGATTTTGTTAAAAATTAAATAATATCTACCAAATCCACAATGGTAGGTTTCAAAACCACTAGTTTAATTGTCATAATCCTATGTGGCATTTATCTTGTCCATTAAATTAGAGATAAATGGTGGGGATTAGAGGAATTGGACCCTCTCCAATTACCACCTAATTGGAGAGGATCCGCATCCATACTTTAATGAGTATGAATTTTAAACAGGTTTGGGACGTGAAAGGGATTCATTAAAACAAACACAAGTACAGATCATTAGATTTGCATTAAAAATAGAGGATGATTCTTATCAGAACGTCTTACACGGTGCGGGACGTTTTGAACCTACTAATGGTTAGGACTCGGTAAATTAGTAAATATTCAACACTCCAGTATGATTTCAAATTGCCTCTCACCGTGGAACATTATGATAGAATGTAACTTTAAAAAAATCCCTATAATCATGCGATAAAACAATAGAGGGACTAACTCATAAGATTTTAGGGGATCAATAGTAAGAAACCCCAAATCTAAAAACATAGATTAAAGTTGTTAACACTGGCATTAACTGTTGATGCTTATGGTTGGTCTGGGTCGACACAGATGCCAACGACAGGCCCCGCTCATCCAACCGAGACTTACCAGCACTGCCATTGCCGAAGCCAACCAAGCGCTCCGCCGCCGCCGCCGCCAACTCCGGTGACTCCCCGCGCACAACGAGGCACTCGAGGCGGCACCACTCGGGCTCGGCGAGCTCCCCCGACAACGAGAAGCCCGATGGGCCTCGACGCAGCAGGAGAGACCGCAGCGGCACCGCAGGCAGCGACATTCCCAGCTACACCTCGTCGTCGCTGCAGGACTCACCTGCACCGGCGACCAGCAAGCACAGGAGGAGGAAGGTGAAGGGGTCGTCGTCGAGCAGCAGCGGTACGTCGAAGGGGTCGAGGTCGAAGGGGGCCGAGAAGCAGCTGTCGCCGGTGTTTAAGCCAGTGAGAGATGACGAAGATGAAGGCTGATGATTGGGATGTCACTGTTTCCGTTGTCTTGTACAAAGAGAATTATTACGATTAGGCTTATTTCTGAAGGGTTTAGTGTTGTTTTTGAACCATAGGTACTAATTTATCCTTAATTTGTAAATTTCTGCTAGTTGTGAGTCTGCTATGGAGATTGTGTTACAGGATGCAACCAGTTCCGGTCCTAATTTGCAACAAGGTTATTACAGTATTGTGTCATGAACTTTTGCTAATATTATCCAGATTTGGATTTTGTGTACCTCTTGGTCAGGAGTAAAGACATCAATCCTTATCGTCAGAAATAAAGTAACTATGGCAAAGATTCGGTTCTTATCTAATTAGGTGGTAATAAGAAATGATCCAACTTCCTCAATTTTTATCGTCAATTCTGAGGATGAGATTATGGCGTGTAGAATTTCCAGTATTATAATAACGATTTTCAAAATGATCATTTTCAAGATAATGATGGTTTTCAAGACAATTGTGAAAATCTTTTGTGGCATGATCTAAGCTCTTATAAAATTGAAATATATGACAAGGATTATGTTAGTTTGATCTTTTCTAATTACCACCTAATTGTTGACTATCTAAACAACAAAAATTGCAAAAAGCAAACTAATTGCAGTTAGTTCAAGGTCCAACTTGCATTGCCAAAGGCAACCTTTATGGATCTATGGCAACAAGGAAACTGTGAAACCGTACACAAGCATTGCGAAAAGCAATCAATTATAGTTCGAAATCCACATTGCATTGCAAAAGGCAATCAATGAGGATCTAAAATTGCAACAAGGAAACTGTGAAACTGTACAATAACCACTTTTTAAAGCAACAAAAACATGTCATTTCTTGCAAAATTGCCCACAACAACCCCAGTAATGACTGTTCCCCTATAAACACATTGTCCCCCACCTAAATATAAACAAAACAAGCAAAAATAAATCAACCCCCCTCTTTTCCTTTGAGTTAGTTTCTATCCTTATAAATTACTAAGACCACTAAAACTTACCTCCCCCTAATAAAAAGACAAAACCAGAGCTGAAATTACTAAAACACCCCAAAAGAGCCTTCCCTTCAAGGACGAAGCTCCGGACGAGAAAAGGACAGCACGGGGAATTTCAGTTTTGTTGCACAGCTCCAGCTCCCCTACGCTACTCGTGCTCCTCACGTGACCCACTAACTCCTCCCCCAAGCAAAGGTTCCCGTTACCGCCGACCTTAAGCTTACCGCCTAATCTCCCAACGAACCCAGCGGAGAACGGGATCCGACCTCGAAGCCTGTTGTTCTCCACGTTAATCTCACACGCGGTGCCCTCCAGCCTCTTAAACTGCTCCGGCAGCTCCCCCTCGAGAAAATTACCGCCCAACCCCAAATAACAAAGATTTTCCAAATATACCCCCATAGAAGCAGGAATATTACCGACAAGTCCAATCTTTGACATTCCAATCCCCAGAATACCCTTCAGATTCTCCCAAATCTCCGGTATTTGCCCTCCGATAGCGTTCCCGCTCAAATACACCTCCTTTAAACTCACCATCTCGCCGATCTCGGTCGGAACACCGCCGGTGAGCTTGTTAAAGCTCAAATCCAAGAACTCGACGTTCTTAAGCCGGCCAATTTCGACCGGTACCGGTCCAGAGATCCGGTTATCGCTCAGATCTAGCTTTACAAGCTCGCTCAACCGCCCAATCTGAGTCGGAACACCGCCGGAGATCCGGTTACCGCTCAGATCGAGAATCATCAGCCGATTCAAACTTCCAATACTCGCCGGAATCGATCCACGTAAGCGATTTCCCGAGAGAACCAGCTGGTTGAGATTCTGTAAATCTCCGATCTCGACAGGGACAGAACCAGAAACAGCCGAATTTGTAAAGATTAATCGCCTGAGACTAGAGAAATTACCGATCGAGCCACTGATTCGGCCGACGAGAGCTGGATTATTGATGAAGACGATCTCTCTCATGCTCGACGACAGATTCTTCAAGAAGCTTGATTCGAAGTTAGTTTTCGAGGAGGAGAAGCAGTTGTAGAAGAAAATCTTCCGGAGAAATGGGAGAGACGATAAAGAGGAAGGGAGGGTGGCGTTTTGGGAGCAGTTAGGGTTTGATGAGACGTCGGAGACGAAGCCGAAGTTGAGCTCGATAACGTGGAGCTCCGACGAGGATTCGCCGACGTCGCAGACGACGCCGTGGGGCCCGTAGAGGCAGAGATCGCCGGAGTAGAGAGATCGCCAGTCGGTTAAAGGATCGATCGATTCGAGAGCGAGGTAGACCGCCTCTTGCTCCGCCGGAGCCAGGCTGAGGTCTTCGCCGGCAGCGGAGATGGCGGGAAAAAGAAAGAGGAGAATGAGGAAGAGCGTACGATGAGACGCCATTGGAGTAATTTACGGAGATGCCACTGAGTTTGAGAGGGGTTAGAGGGTTTTGGGTTTTATAGATGAAGAAACAGTAAATGACATTTTTGCCCCTATGTCTGGGTCAGAATAGAAGCTGCATCAGAGGAGCCCAGAGCGCGCAGGGCGCTCAGATCGCAGCTTTGCAGAGAGTAGAGAGGGAGGAATTAAATGACGATAATACCCTTAACGGATAATTTCTGCTTCGTCGAAGACGGTAATTTTCAGCCGTCGGATGTAAAATTGTGGGAAGGGTAGAGATGTCAATTGGCTTAAGGGAGGCCTTCTTCTTTCCGCAAATCCTGCAATTTCTGAGCCTTGCTTGGGAGAAAAGCACGCTGATCCGCCTGCTTCATTTATTGATGGGTTTTTGTTTGGTTTGAATATTTCTTGTTTTGTGATAAATACTTTCCTTACAATTCTTTTGTCTTCTCAGTTGTTCAGCCAAAATTAGAGCAATGGCAGCCTTGAGAAAAGTAACAAGTTGACCATGTTTGTTGTTTTAGTCGTATATATAATCATCTAAACATTGCTAGCTTAATTGCTGATTGAAGATGATACTTTTTATTACTAGCTATAATTGCCACCATTTATTTTCGATATCATTGGAACTTTTGTGGATGAAATTATTATGGAACCCTAAACTTTTTATTTTATGATAATTTCTTTTGTTGCCATACAACTGTCATCTAGAGTGTGAGTTTATTGGGTCAAAGATAATAATTCGAGTTAAAATTTGAAAATAGTAATTGCATAGTTCACCCATTGCATTGCAGAAGTTAAAGTTGGCTGCTTTCTGAAGGTGATCATGCTACTTATCAAATTTGTAACAATTGCCAAATTTAGACCGCCATTATTTTATTCTCAATTTCATTTAATTCTTTGCGAAATAAAGTATAGAATAATTATTCTCACCAAACTTCAAATACTCTCATCCCTAATCTGGAATGAAAATTTGACCAACTCCACAGTGCAATGGATTAAAGAGTAAGTCAGGAAAACTCCTAAATTTGGGGACACTTTGCACAATTAACTAACATAAACTTTAGAGAGTTTGACAAAATTTTACGAGACTTTTAAAATGTCCGAAATGAATTTTGGAAAACTCACTATTTTAAGATTCATCAGAAAAGAGAGAATACAAGGAAAAGAGAGGGGAAAAAAAAGAAAGAGATATACAATTTTAAAGAGAAAGTGAGATTATTGTTTTAAAAAATTTATAATTTAATAATTGAAGCTTTTAGAGGAGTTATGGAAGGTGTTATGTGGACTCATACATAGAATGTGACAAGAATTCACTATCAACTTTGTAATTGGTAAAATCAGTAAAAGTTAATATAAAATAAATACAGAGATCTAACTTAAAAGCTGATAATAAAATATATATTTTTCTTAAAAAAGAGTAGAAAAGTTTAAAGGACATTTCTGTAATTCCAGACTGGGTCCCCCCAGTGGGGCCCACCCACCAAATGATAGCCTCTTTATAGAGCGCCCAAAAGCAGCAGGAGATAACAAGCGCCCAAGACGTCGAGCCAGTTTCCAATCATACGAACGGTCGCGATCACGCGATCGAACTTCTAATCCCATATGGGGTCGACGGTTACGGCGCGTCGATAAGCGTGACAGAGGCCCCCGTCAGCCACGTGGCAGCCGCTGGGTACAGCCGCCGACAGCGGGGAAACAGCGGCTGACAACGACCGGGGGCCCACTGGGCCGTAAAATAAGAATCATTCGCCTTTCACCAACTCCGATGGCACGCGAGGGGTCACGTGACGGAGTTTTACTGAGATGGGGGGAGCTTGGTCTCTAGGGGGCGCTGATTAGGGTAATAAATGGGAATGGGGATGCGGTTGACGAGACGTTACAAAGGGAATGCTAGGGTTTTTCGTTTGCAGGGGCTATTCTACAGTTAGGAGGGGGTCCTGTGGATTCCAATATGCATTTCAATTTAATTCACTAGTATTTACCCTAAAGATAAAGATGGTGTTTAGACTCTTGGATGAAAGCTACGGCTGTGTATGGTAAAATTAGATGGAATAGTAAATACATATTCAATGATGAATTTGAGTGCAACAGTAATTTTTGCCTAAATGGCACTTAACTATTCTATTGGTTCATCAACTTTACACTCAAAAATTGTAAAAAGTAGCACGTAAATATCTTAAGTTGTCCACAATTAGAATATGGTAAACACCATTAAGAAATGTTATACAAAAATATCCCGCTATATAGTGGTAAATATGATAATAAATGGAGTCAATACAATTAAAAAATATCATGTGTTAATCATATGGGAATATTCCTAAGAATATTTCAACGTGCAACTAACGAATGTACTAACTTGTTAGTTTATTACGGCTTAGGGTACTAAGTGCTATTTTTACAACTTAGAGTATTTAAGTGTAAAAGATGATGGAAAAACAGGGTATTTAAATGGCATTAGCCATAAAAATTTCTTATTACTTTTGTTATGTTTTTGTTGGAGGGACTAACAAAATATAAATCAGTCAATCTAATTCGATAATTATGATCTATAAACGTGAAGCTTTTTGTGTCTAGAAAGAGTAAGTGTTATTCTTATTTTCTTAACAATATATGAGTTAGTTCTTAACCAATTTAGATAGGTGAATTAGAGGGCTCAATTATTTTTAACCCTCTAGAAGAATCATATTAATATTTTTGTAAGTTTCAAGTTTCACATATTAAGATTGTGTTACCAACTTAGATAGGTGAATTAGAGGGCTAATTATTTTTAACCCTCTAGAAGAATCATATTAATATTTTTGTAAGTTTCAAGTTTCACATATTAAGATTGTGTTACCAACTTTATACAATGTATCAACTTTTGTGTTTTATTGACAAAAAGACTTAAAATAGACGATTGTGACTTTAGAAAGAGAGGAAAGCTAACTCAAGCCCTTTGGGTTATTCAGCTCGCTTCTCGAGCTCATTTACTTATCGGGCCTTTATAAATCTATCAATAAGAAAATAACATACTTTATATGCCTATCTATTCGATCGGGCGATGCAGGCCATTTGCCTAATTAAGTTGCATTTTTTAATTTCCCGCTACAACTAAAATGTATCTCTTTATTGAAATAGTATAGCGGTTCTGGGACTATAGAAAAAAATATTTAATAATTATAAATCGAAATCATATAAAAATTAAATTAATGTCTTTTATGAAGAGAAATATTAATAGAGGAAAGAGGTTTTTAAGGAAGAGATTGGATATTAACGAGGGAAAGAGAGATTTTGAAGAAGATGAATATGCTAAATTGGGGTATGGAAAGTAAAGAGAGCAGCCCGCGAAAATAAGTTTCTCCCGCCGTCACCATTAATGCGATAGAGAGCATGATCGCTGTTTAGAAAAAGAAAGGAAAGTGCTATTTTGAATTTTTTTTTTTTTTTTTTTTTTTTGGAGATACAATATAAAGTTTGAAGGTATACTATAGATTGGGTTTAAAAATAAGTCATATATGGTATTTTGGGAGTATGTGCATTTATAGAAGTGAGTGAGTTTTTAAATAAGTGAGGATAAAACTTTGGGTTAAAAGACAAAAACCTCTTCTTTTCTTTATTTGGCTTCCCTCGTCTGACTAAGATCACTGCACTTGCTTACATAACCCTACACTGGAAATCATAACTATATTTGTTTGATTAATAGTTTTGTTGCATTTCTATTTTCATTCATACCAACCATTACTTTCATTCACTTCTATGACAATTATGTGATAGAAGTAAAAGTTTTTGTTCACAAGTATCGCAGTATCGTATCTGTTTTAATCCATGCAAACCATGAATGTTTTCCATTCAGCTCTGGGACTATTATGTGGTAGAAGATAAGTTTTTGCTCACAAGGATTACATTGTTGCGTTTCTGTTTTCATTCATACAAACCATTAATGTTTTTCATTCAGTTCTATGATTATTCCGTGACAGAAGCTAAGTTTTTCTTCACAACGATCATACATCTTGCGTACATTTTCATTCTTACAGACCATTATATTTTCCATTCAGTTCTTCAACTATTATGTGATGAAGTTAAGTTTTCTGCAGGAGTGTATTTTTATGTTTCAAGATTTACTTATAGAAACCAGTAAATTTTAAAGTCAATTATTGTATGTCGTTAACGGTTTCTACCAAAAGACTTTAAGGTTAGTCTTCAATTTTGTAAATTTCTTTTTCATATCTTTCTTCTGAAGTTATTTATAGTTGTAATAGACATATGCAAGTATGTTTCGGCGATACGTAACTTATCATCTTTAATTAATATAAAAATAGGATACTTCTTTAGGAAAAGACCAAGAAAAAGTATAGGACCATAGTTCTCAGACTGAGCTTCATATGAAACAATCTATTTTGTTTCAGGATAAAGCTATTAAAGGAATAAATCATAGAACTGTAGTATTGCTAATCATACCTGGAGTTTACATAGAATGACCTCGAATATAAAGGGGTCCTTCTCTAACAGCTCAATCTGTAAAACACAAACATAAAACATAATAGCTTGATAAGAATGATTGGATTTCATTCAGAAGATTGAAGTAATAACAAACTCTATTACGAGAAGTAAATGAAACAACAAATACTTATAATTAACTGAGGAGAGCAAAAATCTATAGGAGGATCACATAAAGACCATATAAAGATTTTTCTGATAGTCTGTCTACTAATGATTTCCGCAATAGCAATTTATCGGAATACTTACTTTGTCAACAGAGCCTCGGCTGCACCTCTTAGTTGCGTTTCAACCTCGGCTGCACCTCTTAGCTTCTTGATACAAAGGAATTTGCTGCAACAAAGAAAGGGAGATATTTCGAGTAAAGTGGAGATTCTTCATACTCAAGGCCTCATTCAAACTGGAAAACACCAACTGGATAAGTCTTATAATATCAAATCAATCCTTTTATTCAGTTGTTGAAAAAGTATTCATTTAGCAAAATTGGAATCATAAAGTCTTTTTCATAACAAAATACAAAAAAGAACAGAGATCAAGGTTGAAGATTATGGTCTTAAAAAAACTTATTGGACAAGAGGATAAATATAATCATATATTCAGAAAAATGATACACCTCTAAAAAGGCAATGCAACATCAACAATGCTTCCTTCCATAAGTTTCCCCAATTCATCCAGCACCAAATGCATCTCTCTTGCAAGTGCATGATAAGATGGTCCCTCAACCCCAAATTCATGAACAACCCCTCTGACTTCAATCCAACTCTGCCCTTGAGGCTTACTCTCATCCTTTCTCGTTGATTCTCTAACAGACACTACATCATTCCATTGATTTTTATCCGCAAACATATTAGACAAGAGTACATGAGCTCCTCCATGATACGAGCAACTCAATTCAATTTTCTCCATAACAAGTTTTGCCAAATCTAGATCTCCGTGAACTCTGCAAGCGCTCAACAAAGCCCCCAATATCACCAAGTTTGGTTCCATTGGCATATCCGAAACCAAGTCATATGCACGAGCAAGAAGCCCAGCTCGACTGAAGAGATCAACCATACATCCATAATGCTTGAGCTCTGGCTTTAAATTGAACGCTTCCATCGACTCAAAAGTTTTCATTCCTTCATCAACTAACCCTGAATGGCTACAAGCAGTAAGAACTGCAATAAAAGTAGTGGAATCAGGAACAATGTGCATTTTCTGCATCCGAGAACAAATCAAGTGCATCATTTCCAAGCCCGTGTGAAGCTAATCCTGTAATCATTGCTGTCCATGAATAGAGATCTTTGTTTCTTATGCAATGAAACACTTGCCAAGCACAAGTTATGCTTCCACATTTCGGATATGAATCAATCAATGAGTTCTGAATAAACAGATGATGATCCAATCCAACTTTTTCTATATAAGCATGTAAGCTTTTGGCTACATCCAAAGAGCCTAAACTGGCACATGCTGATAAGACCGAGACCATCGTCGCAACATTAGGTCTAACGCTCGAATCCTCTGCCTGAACCCTCATATTTTTGAAAATATCTAAAGCTTTTATATGGCAATCTTGGGCAACTAACCCTGATATCACCGCAGTCCAAGTAGTTACATCTCTTTCAGGAATTTCATCGAACAAACGCAAAGCATCATTGAAAGCCTGGCAAGCAAAATACATGCTAAGCAGTGAAGTTTGCACAAATGGGTCAGATCCAAATCCAAAAATAAACACATGGGCATGGATTAATTTTCTAATATCAAGATTGGGCGTGGCAGAATTCAATGATTTAATCAAAAAGGGAAACGTATGCTTATCCGGAAATATTCTCCTCTCAAGCATTTCAACATACAGCTTCAAGGCAGAAGATGGGTCAAATTTAATCATAGTATTGAATGAGAATGCATTGGGATTCTTCATTTGGGTAAAGATTAAAGAGCTGAAGCTTGGGTCTGGAGGCAAGAAAAGTGTAGAAGATTGAAGAATTTGGCTAGAAACAAAAGGGTTTTGAAAGAGGCCGGAGACTAATGAATAGGAGAAAATGGGTTTGAGGCAGCGATGAGAAGAGCATTTGTGAAGGAGTTGGAGACGAGGGTGTTTTCGAAAAATTTGGTTGGTGGAGACCCAAGATTGGGATTGAGCTTCAGAGGAGAAATGGGATGATGAGGAGATTGAAGGGATGAGATTTCTAAGTTTTCGAATCATCAGACATGTTATTTGACTGAATTCTCTACTCAATCCAACGGAAATTGCATTTACAAACAATGAAATATCATCAGTGAGGACTTTCTTCGAACAGGTTGTAGCTCGAGAGGGGATGAGAAGAGAAATAAGAGGAACTTTGTGGAGCCCCCCGTTTCCGGAGTTGTTTGTATAATAACGCCTAGAATTTTGCTATTGCATATCGTTACCTACGATCTCTAATTATGGTATTGCAGATGTAACCTTCACAAGTCTGGGTGATAACATAAAAAAAGTTTAGCGGAATTAAAAAAACTTTGGAGGGGTTTTGTTAGAATACAAAACTATCTCCCTACAATTTTGAAGTTTTGATACACTGACATGGACTTAGAGATGATTTTAGAATAACCCAAGCTCGAATCTTGCTGGTCATTAATTTCTAATCGAATTTTAAGAAAATTGATATACACTTCGAGAGTCTGTAGCGCCTCAAAGTTCACAGCGACCAAGAAAGTGGATATTAAAAAATTGAAATCGCTTACTTGAGATTGCCTATTTCTTAATTTCACGCAGAGTGGATTTAAAAAAAATTGATACCACTTTCCTTGAGTTTGTATGTTCCTCAATCTTATGCTAAACAACCTAAGTTTGAATCTTGTTCTAAAATGATTTTAAAAATTTCATGAACAAGAAACATGTAACTCAAAATCCAGATCATAAAATAGACTAGCATATATATAACCAATATATAACAATGCAGAGATCACAAAATGAGAGTGCACCTAGATCCTTGAGTGTGATGCAAGGATAGTGTGTGCATTTAACTATTCTCGGATTTATTTAATCTTGTTTAGGGAAAGTACTCACTGGATAATATGTGTTTGGTGTACCGGTGGGAACGTTACTTGAATTCTTACTTTACTTAGTTTATGTGCACAGACTCAAACACAACCCCGACCACACATTATTTATGAGATGTCAAATTCCCTCACATAAACTAACTCGCGTGAACTTTTTTATTACTTGATTATTCATGATATATTTTATGCACTAGGCCCGAATAACTCAATCTATAGAGAACTTCTGTATATGAGTGCCCTCTCCGACTGGGTTTTCAAAGCAAACGAAACATGCCCGTTAAATAACAAAGTAAGTCATTCATAACTTGATACACGTTGATACTTGATCTCTTTCTTAGTTTTTCTTTCTTGGTTTATCATGTTTTATACTCGATCAAGTTTTCGTGATGGAGAATCACGTGCCTCCACTCACAGTGGCTATGTATCCCAAACCGTGAACTTTCTTGATTCAAACAGAAAATGTTCTTGATTTAGTGTCTCGAGAGACAACCAACATCCAAACATAAGCAATCATCGCCATCATGTATATATCACATTATGGTACCTAATCATGCATACATCTAGGGCCAAGTCTCCCGATATCGAACCAAGCAAACAAAAGTCCAATGTATCACCTAGGCCAATATGCATAATGTCTATGGATTGATACCGCTTGAGATTGCATATTTTTCAATCTTACACACAATAATCTGGTGTTGAATCTTGTTCTAAGAGGATTTTAAAAATGGATACCGCTTACTTGAGATTGCATGTTTCTCAACCTCACACTTTTGTGTGACAATAACTTCGAAGTTTTGATATAGTGGCAATGACTTTAAGAATCTGCAACACCCCAAAGTTCATGGGTCTTATCAAATTAAAGTCCAGGGAGTTTTATGAAATTAACCTAAAAAATCATTACCAAAATGCGGTAATAATTTGTAAACAAGGGCGTATATGAAAAGTAACCAGGTGATACTTCATACCTCAAAACCCTAATCTCTAATCTCTCCAGAAAGCAGCGAAGGTGATTGGGGGCGCTTTTGGGTACGTAATTCGTTCTTACATCGATCGAAATTAGGGTAATCGATTCAAAGATGAGAGGAATATGCTCTTATTCTAAATTATTTCTCATCAATTTTTGGTCGATCTTTATTATTTTTTCGCCAATTTTACTTGTCAAAGTTTTGATCTTTTTGCAGAATTAACACCATGTATCTTCAATTTTACATAAACGATAACGGGGACAAGGTTTACACGACCAAGGTACAAGATTTTGTTTTGCTAGTTCCCTTTAGATTTTTAATTAAAATGAGAATTTTTCTATACCAGTGCTTATTGCGTTTGGATTAGTTAGCATTACAATAAGAGTGTAGATCTGTGTTACATGACTCGAAGAATAAGACTGTTAATAAATTTGTAGAACTGGTGCTTCTAGAATTGTCAATTTTTGTACACTTTTTCTTTGTATTTCACAGTATTGTTTGTATTTATGACACTGGTTAATATGTTTTTTGCAGAAAGAATCACCGCTCGGGTTGGTAACACAATCTGCTCATCCCGGTATATTATATTCTCCTTCTAGGCTTTCCATTTTATTCTATATTGCAAATTCAACCTACTATGGCCAAAGAAGTTTTCCATTTCTCTAATTATGTTTTTATTATCGCCTTTCCATTTAGGACTAAAAGAACTTGGTCTGAAGTAGTTAAGAAGAATATGATAATGATTAACTAGGAATATGATAATGATTAACTAGTGAAGGTATCCCTCATCAGAGTTGAATGGGGAATAGGATTTATATAGCTGGCCCAAAAATTTGTGATAAAGGCTTTGTCGTCGTTGTCGTTGTTGTTTTTGTTTACTATCACCTTTGTTTTCCTTTCCTAGGTGCATGGTACTTCAATATTTATAACTGCTACATATTTTCTGTAATTGATTATTGAGAGGCTCATGTAAATAGGAATATCTTTCCGGTCATATTCTAACCTTATTAACCGGATCTTTTTGAGCTTAATCCCTCGGATATGTGTCCCTTCCACGAGACACTGATAATTAATAGGATGAGATCCATCTGGGTACTCCTGTTATAGATGATTGGAACATACCTAAGATCTCTCATCTGGGAGAGCAAAGCTTGGCCATCCATCTATCCATTTTTAGTTTCTTATCTCATAAGTTACTTGGAATCTATTTATTCACACTTATACAAAGTATATCTCGTTTTGTGAAAAATTAATTAACTAAAGTCATGTTGAAATGCTTTAGTCATTGTCCCAGCATTTACTAATCATGAATCTAGTGAATTTGTCATGTTGTAACTACTTGACAAAATCTTGGAAACATTCACCTATTCTACCTTCCTATCAAGTAAAATTTGTTAACTTTATAGGTGACAGTTTGACATGTGATCTATTTGATTTTGGCAATTGGAAGAGTTTCTTTTCGTGTCACTTGGGTGCATGGACTTTTAAACCTGATGACTCAAATTTTGAAAGAGACATGGCATCACCTGAATTAGCAGAATCAAGATCTGTACTCTTATTCTGTACTAATTTTTACACTTAGCAAGTTGGTGGTATTGTAGCATAACATGAAACCATGTTTGAATCTGTGCAGCTAAGACCCTTATGTTTAAGTTAAGGTATCTTGTAAGGTCATTCTAAAATTCAATATAAAGGCTGAATCTGATTGAGCATTTAGCGACTGATGGTGAATGAAGTTTGTTTCTATTCAAAACTAAGGTCATGGTGAATGATGTTTGTTTCTATTGAAATCTAAGCTGTTGGTATGCACTTCTCTGTCTTATTTTCTTCTTCCTCTTACCCACTTTCTTATCTGTTCAAATCGGTGGTGTAGTTAGTAAGGCTGTTAAACTCAAATTTCTCTACCTGGAGAGCTTACTAGTTACTTTCTAGTCATACTAACTGGGGTCGCCTGGGTATCAAAGCAACTTTGATCCTCTTATTCATCCTTCCTTTGTTTTATTGGATCCATCATTACTCCCTATTTGAAAATCGTATAAATGGGCCTGTGTTTTCCGGTGCATTAAAAAATAAAAAAAGAGTACCATAAATAAAGAAACAAATTAAAGGAACAATTGCATTTTGTTACATCACGTTGCCAAAGAGTAACAATACAATAAGATTGATCCCAAACTCCCACATTATTTGGTGTTGCAAGCCAGCATCTGGAACTCGCGTATAGTAGCAGCAACCATGATCTAAAAAGGAAAGGTTGCAAGTTTTATCAAATTGTTGCGCAAAATCTTCAATTATGGTTTTGCGAAGTTAATTACACTGTAAGATAAACCTAATACTAGACTGCTCAACAGTTTGAATGAAGACAGACTGTAAAATGTTTTTGAAAAAAGAAGTTTCTAAAATGCATGCCTGACAACAGTACATGAAATATGACACAGGCTAAAAAGAAAGAGAGAATTTACATGAGGTTTTCTTTTGCTAGAGAAGTATAATATGGAAATTTAATGTAATACATCATATTTCTTTTTTTTAAGTGAGATAATTGGTGCTAATTTCTTTTGAAAAATATATTTGCATCCAACTAAGTAAACAAGGTTCCCAAAGTGATTGCTTTAGAATCTGTGCCTCGACAAAATTCAAATACATGAAAAGATATATTCATTGTTTGCTTAAAATTTTTATACCTAATTAATTAAATCAAATAGTAAATTACAGTTAATTAGGACTCTACATGTTTCTGAATTATTAATATTCTAATTAGGAAGAACAGGGAATTTCAAAACTTACCTTTTGATTAAAAGATTTGATGGCATTACTGAGCAATTCCTCCTGCACGACGTTTCTTATAAGCTCCACTGTTTGACTATGATTTATTGATATTCTTTTATCCGACATCAAATGCATTTTGTGATATTAAATAAAATAATAAAATAATAAAATAAAACATTAATAGTGAAATGATTACTAAATGCACTATTTTTCTTACAATGTAGATTTTGTGGATTTTCTTCGTTGCGCAAGTCCTTTTAGGATGCAAAGTCTTTGATAAATTTGTTACCAGTGTTTGAACTTGAATCAATGGGTATGGGCTTTCAACTGTCCCAATTTTAGCATTAGAAGCTCCATTGGCAGAGCAAGTTTTCTTTATGTCATCGTTTTGAGCTCCACTTGCCATATGTATCCTTTTCTTCTAAATTTAAAATGATAATAATAATAATAATAATAACGTAAGTAAGTTTATGTTGTGATATAAAGGACATGCAGTTCACTTTGTGAGGCTTAATTCTGTTAAGAACCAGAACTGAGTTATTGCGATCATATGATTATTAAACAAATATTTATCGTAATAGCTAGCAAAATGGTCCATGGATGAGGTTAAAGAAGACAAAAACAGAAAATATTCGTCTTTAAGTATGAAATAAGCAAAACACGTATCCAAAGAACGAGAAAAATATGTAAAAGAACATTTAGCCGAGGCTCATTCTAATTTATAATGTCATTCCACTTAGTTATCATCTACCAGAAGCTACAAAATAAGTCATAATATTATACAAACACAGCCTTGAATGAAAACCTTTCTGGTTGAATATAAACATTTACGATGGTTTGTAATTTGAACCATCAATGAAATTTATGCTAAAAATGCAGAAAATACATATTATCTTAATATAATTTTCTAAACATGGGATAAAACGATAATGAACAAAGAAATGATTTAAGAATTGTCTCAAAAAGAAAGGATTTAAGAAAGGACAAAAATTGTACCTCTGTCTCCCTTTTTCTTTCTATTTGTTGGACACTGCAGGTTGACTAAGGGAAGTGAGGAGGTATATATATAACAATGGAGAAAATGGATCATTAGATATGCTAAAAAGCTGACATCTTCAAGTTTTGAAGTTAGGATACTAGGGAATTACTATGCAAAGAATGATGATCAAAATTCATGAACTGCTCTTATTGCTTAATGTTTGATCCTCAATTTTCTCTACGACAAAGAATTTGGTTATTTCTGAAAAATACATTTTCTCTTATCGAGTTGGTTCATGCATGCATGCTCCAAATATGGTAAACAGTATGTGATCTAAATAAAAATCCATACTTGAGGAATAAATGAAAATTTTGGACATTATTTGTCAATAAAGTGTCGTAAAAATATAATATAATTAGTCCGATTATTTTGAAAAATAAAACGGAATTTGATCGTTCTCTTTCCTTGAAAAGAATGAAATTCACAATACAACTACATAAACGTGCATGAAACTCTCCTTACTACAAAGCATAAAGTTTAGCACATATAACTATTTACAAGAGTGCTAAATTTACCGGATTCTTTGTCTTCAATTAGAATCTTGGTTTTATGCTAATAAAGTGATATGTCCTATCTAGGTTTATGGAAACAGAGGTCTCTAGGTTTGTAATGGTGCAGGCCTCATTCTCATGAGTTATTGAAGTCTTCAGTTGTTCAAAGAGGTTTTTTTCTTTTATATTTGCCATCAAATTTGAGAAATATTGAACACATTCACAGATTTTGATTTGAGAAACTCTTTTTGATTTAAACAACTCTTGTATCATACAACTAGTATTTTTTTCTTTAATTTTATCTGTTTTCTCATATCCATTTTTAAACCAGCATCGACAACCAGCACATTGACAAGGTTTTTTTTTTGGATATTAGTCCCTTAAATCTTTCAAAAGTTGAAATTAGTCCCTCAAATCATGGAAATTGTTTAAGTCCCTCACTTCTTAGGTTAATTTCAAATTAGGCCCTCAAATCATGAAAATTGCTATTAGGTCCACCAAATTTTGACTTGTTTTGAAATTTATCCTCCAATCAAGTAGAAATGGCAATTGGAGAGATTATTTTGAAACAAATTATGAGAATTGGAGGAGCTAATAGTTCACAACAATATATTTTACTTGATAGTCTCTCCAATTGCTACTTCTACTCTTGATTGGAGGGTCTAATTTCAAAATAAGTTAATAATTGGGGCACCTAAGAGCACCATGAGTTGAGGAACTAATTTGAAATTAACCTAACAATTGAAGGACCTGATAGCAATTTCCATGATTTGAGGGACTAATTCCAAAATATGAAAGATACAAGGGACTCACATGTATCCTTATACCCAGCCGAGATCATGAGCCAGTTGTACTTGAGACTTAAGGTCAACTTAGTTCAACTTCAACTCTTCAAGGTCATACTCCCCTTATTTGGATATCTCTTGGAAAGAGAG
This sequence comes from Asparagus setaceus, assembly GCA_012295165.1. Taxonomy (NCBI): domain Eukaryota; kingdom Viridiplantae; phylum Streptophyta; class Magnoliopsida; order Asparagales; family Asparagaceae; genus Asparagus; species Asparagus setaceus. The sequence continues at coordinate 58,528,672 of CM022703.1, read as the reverse complement.
TGTTGATGATTCTTTTGGCATCTAGTTTTCAAATTGAATGGGCGCATTTGTGAAACCAACTTCATTAAATTTTAGAAAATCCACCCTTGAATCTCTATGACCTTGATCTGTTTACCTTTCACATTGTAATCTCACCATTTCTATCAGATTGTTCAAGACATCTCAACCCTTGAGCAACCTTTTGTCCTACATTTGTTCACTGCCAGAAAATAAGGTGGTGTTGGAGCTCCAATACACGCCGTGGAAATAAAAAATAAGCTATGCTTACTGCTTTAAGGTGGCTTTCATAGAATAGCCTAAAAATGTACTAATAATCAGGTTATTGATGGAAGTTGCATGGATTTGGCCTTTCTCTTCTTTCAATTTTTAAATTTTCATATGCTGGATCCTTCTCTATTCAATTAATTAATCGTCTTATTGTTGATTATCTTATATCTCTCTGTCTAAGAAATGCTTGCTTGTAATGCATGACTTCGTGAATCCTTTCCGCTCTCTGCTCAACTTGTGAATCCTTCTTTGTTTAATGATTGAGTTTGACTCTGATTGTTTTATTTCTCTCTGGTGCAGCTCGCTTCTCGCCGGATGACAAGTACTCTAGGCAGCGAGTTCTTCTGAAGAAACGCTTTGGATTGCTTCCAACCCAGAAACCGCCCCCAAAGTACTGATATCCGAGCTTCAGATGCTCCCATCTCTAAAATTCTAGGAAAAAGACAAATCAGGTTGAGATCCTAAGGAATATTTGTGATGTTGGCAAATGCTATAATGCACTTCATGCAGTGTATAAGACTACAGTTTGATGTGGGCATTTTGTTGAGCAGTGCTCTTATGTGATCATTTATGTAATCTTCGCTGATATCATACTACTTTAGTTATTCTCCAGTTTTCAAGCAGAGTTCTGAAGATATCAACATTGTGGTTAACTTGTTTTCTTCTTCTTCTTCTTCTTCTTCTTCTGCTTCTTTTTGTTTGTTTGTTTATTTAAGTACTTTCTGGAGATAGATTTGCTTTGTAGTTGGAAGGTAGATGGCTAAAAAAACATTTTGAAGGCACTGCGCCGTAGAGAATTCACAGTTATAGGGTGAAAGTTCATTTGCTTGTAGGTTTATTGTCAACATGGTATTTTAGGGGGAATGAAATCTGGCTCACTTCAATGCTCATTTGAGATCATGAGCTATGTATTGTGCATCTGCTGAAGATGTGAGATTTAAGATTCTTAGGTTCTACTACTTGTTGATTCAAAGCAGATGCAGCAACAAATTAAAAACGAAGAAATGGCTTATCCTAGAGGACAACAATTCCTATCAGAAGTTCTGAGCCACACATGGGGGCAGTAACTTACCAAACTGCCCCTACTTCACCAATGAGTGGTGCGGGAGATTCTGATATGAAACGTACTCATTCTAGAGTATGTTGTATGGATTAAACTGTGTTGATTTGGCTTTGGTACAATGAATTCTGAACTCTTTTATTATTATTATTATTATTATTATTGGCTTGTCACTATGAATTCTGAACTCTTCAGCTGGATATATGTTTTTAGACTTGCTGCTGACCTGACCTATCAAAGCCACTGAACAAAGTGAGAGTGAAGCCACTCTCTTGAGGGCCCACAAACAACAAATAAGTGAGCTATCACATTCCCTCCCTTCACCTTATCTAAACACTTCCCTACTATTTCTATTCACCACATATTCAAAAGCCACAAATCCCCCACATTACAACTATTCAGGTAAAATCCTTCTCTCTTCTTTCTCAGCTTCAATCCATCATCATCTCTTGCATTATCTTTTCCTCTCAAAAATATCTCAATGATATCTTGAGAAAACACTGAAAGAAGGAAGAAAACACACACTCAAAATGACCATTTCATTGCCTGACTTCTTCCCCCACTCTCTCCCCTGTCATTCCCTCAACAAACACACTCTCTCCATCCCCTACAATGCCTCAACATTCACTTTCAAGAACCAAAATATCAACAATACCACCAAACTATACTCTTCATCATCAACTAGGCCACCACAACCCCAACCGAACCTCGAATCCAAAGAGACACACTACATGAAGCTCCTCAACCGATCCTTCAAGGCCGGTAAGTATAACGAATCCCTCTACTTTCTTGAATACATGGTCAATAGAGGATACAAGCCTGATGTGATCCTATGCACAAAGCTCATCAAAGGCTTCTTCGGTACTAGGAACCCCGATAAAGCTGTTAAAGTCATGCAAACCCTTGAAAACTACGGCCAGCCTGATGTTTTCGCGTACAATGCACTCATCAGCGGATTCACAAAGGCCAACCAATTCGATTCAGCCACCAAAGTGTTGGCTATGATGAGAAGTAGAAATTGCCCTCCTGATATTGTTACATATAACATACTAATTGGGAGTCTTTGTAGCAAAGGGAAATTGGGGTTGGCTCTTGAGGTTCTTGATCAATTGTTGGCTGATAATTGCCAGCCAACGGTCGTTACTTATACTATTTTGATCGAGGCAACGATATTAGACGGGGGAATAGGGGAAGCTATGAAGCTTTTGGACGAGATGACTTCAAAAGGGCTTACACCCGATAACTATACTTACAATGCGATTATTAGAGGGATGTGTAAAGAGGGGTTTGTGGATGAAGCTCATGAGTTCTTGAATGCATTGCCTTCAAGAGGTTGTGAACCCGATGTAATCTCTTATAACATATTGCTTCGGGGGTTTTTGAGTAGGAAAAGATGGAATGATGGTCAGAAATTGATGGGCGAAATGATGTCCAAAGGGTATAAGCTGAATAACGCAACTTACAGCATTCTGATCAATTCGTTGTGTCACGAAGGAATGGTGGACCGAGCAAGAGAAGTGTTGAAGGATATGGTTGAAAAAGGATTGAAGCCTGATACTTACAACTATGACCCGTTAATTTCAGCTTATTGTAAAAATGGGAGGCTAGATTTGGCGATCGAGTTCATGGACTACATGATATCAAATGGATGCATACCTGATATCATCAACTACAACACAATCTTAGCTACATTATGCAAGAGCGGAAATCCAGATCACGCGTTGGAGATATTGGATAATCTTGAGGAAACAGGATGCTCTCCAAACACGAGTACATACAATGCACTTATCGGCGGTCTTTGGAACTGTGGGAACCGATCAAAGGCTCTTGAGATGGTATCAATGATGATGGAGAGGGGAATTGACCCCGACGAGATTACTTATAATGTTTTGATCTCATGTTTGTGTAGAGACGGGATGGTGGATGAGGCTATAGGATTGATGAGGGATATGGAGAGTGGAGGGTTTAAGCCTACAGTGATCACTTATAACACTGTGCTTCTTGGATTGTGTAAGGCTCATAGGTTTGATATAGGGATTGATATACTTGAGGAGATGATGGTGAAGGGATGTAGGCCAAATGAGACTACTTACATTCTTCTTGTTGAAGGAATTGCTTATGCTGGGCATAGGGCTGAAGCTATGGAATTGGCAAGAGAGTTGGTTTCTAAGGATGTTTTTACTGAGGATTCTGTCAAGAGACTTGATAGGACTTTTCCTATGCTGAACTTGTATAAAGGGATGCCACAGTCTAAACACAATGTCAACTTGATATCCAACCCTCAGTAAGAGATTGGTTATTTCAAGAATTGAAAACTTAGAGCAGAAGTTTTTCTCAATTTTGGCATGCTGCTCCACTGTCTTCGGATTGTACACAGGTTTTAAGTATTTGCAATCTGACATAAAATTGTGGGTTAATTTGTGCTCTCAAGTATTCTGCTTCTTTATGTCATTGCACTTAGCTTCAAGTTTTCTGATTTATACCTGCCATGGTTCATTTGTGACCTGAAAGTGTTTCGGTACCCTATTTTAGGATCTATTTAAATGTTTTTGTATCATTTACTCTAATATACTTATTACACATAAATGAGATAATACAATTTCTTGTTTATCTATATCATAATATCTTGTGAGGCAAGTAAGTGCAAGATGTGGCTCAAAATGATGAAAATCTCAAATTCTAGCTTACAATTTTATGTTTCAGCTATCTGCTTTAACAATATAAGATCCTGCACAGCTCGTTACTAGATCTTACACAACTAAAAACTTGAACATTAACTTCACAAGGTTCTCATCTCTCCTCTTCACTTCTTCTCTTCTGCTTCATCTTTACTCAAATTTAAGCTAAACCCCCGTGAACTTTCAGCGTTTTGCAGTAAACCCCTATGAACTTTTAAAATCACACTAAACCCCCCAATAACTTTTCTGTTTTGCAGGCCTTAAATAAATTTTCGCATTTTGAAGATAACCCCAATAAATTAGAACTAGAAAACAACATAAAAAGGCATTTTGAAAGTTATTGGGGGTTTGGTGTAATTTACCCAAATGATATTGGGGGTTTTCTACAAATGTTATTGGGGTTTTGATTTTGGAAGTTCATAGGGGTTTAGCGCAAAATGCTGGAAGTTCATGGGAGTTTAGTGTAATTTACCCTTTGGATGCTAGTATCCTTTACAGTGACATATTGATAACCATACTTAGGTAAAGCGATATCTGAATAAAATATTATGTGTCATGCACAGAGATATCATGTACCTATCATGCGTAGTCATAATTCACAACAAGTGGTCTATTTGGCATTTTTTTCAAAAAGGTAAATTACAGATAACCCTCTTTATCTATAATTGCACTAGCATAGCATTTATCATCCATCGACTTTTTTTCCCCTTCACATTTTGAGAAGGAAAAGTTGCTGATAACTCCCCTCTTCCTCAAGTATCGACATGTGAGAAATGCTAATAAAAGAGTTCAAGTCTCATGACTGTCAAATACAAGTACAAATGAGTTAGATTATTTGCAATGTACCATTTTTTAAATGATCTGGGCCATCTGGCACAAGACCAATCTCAATAACTCATAAAACCCTCAGTGGGCCCAAACGGAAGCACAGCAACAACCTCGTTTAAGCCATAAATTTAGGAGATTTTAAAATAAAAAAAGATTATTTTTAAAATTTTATGAGCAAAATCAATCTCTTTTTGGTCACGTCATCACGACTGGCCAAAAATGGGTCGATTTTGTAAAGTTTAGTCTTTAAAATAAATGGGATTACTAGTCTCATATATTTAGCTATCACTAATCACAGGTCAAATTGATTCTTTTAAGATACACGACACTATTAGTATGTGATTAATGACCTCTAAATGCACGAGACAACTACTCCCGTGTATTTTAAAGATTATATTTTACAAAATTTAACCTCTTTTAGGCCAGCAGTGATGACGTGATCAAAAAGAGATCGATTTTGCTAATTATTTCATAAAAGGATCGATTTTGCTAATAACTTTTAAAGAATTGTATTTTTTTAAATTTCTCCCTTAAATTTAGACTAAAGTTTCGTTAAGATATGCTTTTCCGAACAAGAGTGGCCCATAAATGGGCCCATTTCGTCACCTACAGTACCAACTAATCCAAACCAGTTCCGCAGGACTATCCTAACACGCACCCTCCAGCACCAGCAGCCCAGCCCTCCCTCCCTCTCTGTCTCTCTCTCTCATTTGACTCCAAAACTCTCGTAAAAACAAACCAAACCGAAACCGAATCAAACCGAACCGAAGGCAAATCGAAGATGACGGAGGCGATGATCAGAAAGAAACCGGGAATGACGAGCGTGAGGGAGATGCCGGTCCTTCAGGACGGACCGCCACCTGGCGGTTTCGCTCCGGTCCGCTACGCTCGCCGGATCCCGACCAAGGGCCCCAGCGCCGTCGCCATATTCATGGCCGCCTTCGGCGCTTTCTCTTGGGGCATGTACCAGGTCGGCAAGGGCAACAGGATCCGCAGGTGCAAAATATCTCATTTCTAGGGTTTCAATTTTGCTGGATTTTTTTGGGGGAATCGTCAATTTGATCTAGTTAATTAAGTAATTGATTGAATTTGAAGCAGGGATTGGGTTAGGGTTTTGATCCTTGAGGATCACCGGTTGCTTTGATGGTAGTAATTAGGGATTTTTGATGTATTTGTAACTTCTTTGGCTGAAAAGTTAAGAGTTTTGAGTTAGTGCCTTGCTCACGAGGTGCAAAAATGGTAAGATAAGTAATTTTCGATATAGTGATTTAGGTGGAGATCTCAGGAGTTCTAAGTAATTTTCGAAAGTGGAAAACATGGAAACACAAGTTTTTTTGCGGGAATGAGATTGGTTGTGGAACTAGAAGCTTGGAGACAATCTTGGAGTATATAGAGCTAAAACGTTTGATGCAGCCACAAGTAGAATATGGAAATGATTGAACTTTGTTTTGAAAATATGAAAATAAACTATGAAGGTTCTGAAGTGTAGTTTTGTATATATTTTAGGATAATTTGCACATTGGTGGCAGGAAGTTGTCACATTTTCGAACTTTGATGATGCCTCGGTTTATTTTTGACGCTTTGCTGCCGTAAACTTTCACATCTAGTGACAACTTTATGGCACCGAAGTGCCAAATATCCAACTTTATGGCTCCGAAGTGCCAAATATCCAAACTAAGAAGAAGATTTGGGGCATCAAAATTCAAACAAGTATCAACTTTGTGACACCAAAGTGCAAATTATCCTATAGTTTAATGCATTCAGAAAGCTGAATTTCTCTACTATAATGGGAGGAATCTGGAGATAACAGAAGCGCAAAGAAATAGTGGTATGTTACTATGCGAGGGAACAAAAGGTGCCCAACATGGGAGGTGAAGATGTTGAGAAGGTTGAGAAAATTTTGGGATGAAATTCAAAGTGGGAAATTGGTAGGATGGGTACTAAAGAAACCATCTTTCTGTTACATCTTTAAGAGTGATGTCTCGTGCAGAAAGTTGGAGTTTATGATGACTCGTGTATGTTTCTGTTGTTACTTAACAGAAAAAGCAAAACTAGTTGTGCTGGCATGCCCAACTAGTGAGCGAAACTCAGATGGAGGCCCCCACCAGTGCAAGAAATAAGAGAATGGTGCAGTGCAAGTGGTTTCATAGGATAGATTGGCTGTTATAGTTATTGAGCAGCACAGTACTAGAATGATTAGCTACTGCAGCTTCCAGAACCCAAAGAAAGGATGTTCAATTGAACTAGTGGAAATTGAACTACCTTCTGGAGTAGCACAAATTCTTATTCAAGCGCTGGATAATACCGTGCACATTCATTGACGTAGTATAGAAGCTGATCACAAAATTGATGTGGACTAATACAATTAAGAATTGAATTGTCAAATGTCAAGTTGTAGACATCTAATTACCATGTAGATACAGGTTTCTCGTCCTTGAGCAACGGAAATGAGGTAGCCAAGCATGGGAACGCTGGAAACTCCAACGGATATTATCAAGAAAATATCAGTTTTGAAGGTGTAATAGAAAGTCATGTGGATTAAATTGTCTCCTGCTGATCATTGCAGTTAGAATTTATGTTGTAAAGTCTTTTCAACCTTCTTCATGTCTTCATACCCCATTTTGAGAATGTCATTGATCTCTTTCCTTATATACTACTATTTTCATCATTTTGAGCTTCCATTCTTCTATTTCCTCTCTAATTGTACTAGTCAAAATTAAAAAAGTGAGGGAAATCATTGCACCAAATAGACAAAGTTGAGAAAGACCGACATTTGAGTCAAGAGCCAGGTATGGATCATCAAGAACTACGGAGTACATTGTTTCTACTGTATTTACTGCCACCTGGCAGCTTCCCCCAAGTTAAATATGCATATTGGATTCAGGTGTAGGTTGAGTGCTTAAGTGCTGCTGATTCCATCTTTTTAAGTTGCTCCAAAGTTTAATATCTTTGTTTGGCAGCTCAGTTAAAGGATTGAGACTCGTACAACATGTCTTGTTTAAAATTATTTGCAGTAAGATGTTATGCAACTGCATGCCACATTGCTTGTGTAGTTGAAAACTTGAAATATAGGTTTGATTCGATAGTGGTGGACCTCGTGGTGGTGGTGGTGCATGCAGGCCTATTCTTAGTCAGTAGGTTAATTTCTGAAAGCATGTAAAGCATATTATGGAAATGCACTCTCTGTAATGTATTAATGTACAGTAGTTGGCCATAAGACCATACTGTTGCTTTTTTGTTGATATATGGTATTTGTTTTCAGCTTATTATTTATAATGCATGCAAAAATGCAAGTCTTGACGAGATCTACATATGTAAGTATGTAACCCAGTATGAAGAGTGTGTGGACTATTACTGGAGTAACAAGAATAGGGTGGAAGGTCAAGCTTATTAAGGTTAATAGTTTATGAGAAGCTGGATCATTGTTGGAATAACAAAAATGAGGGTGGAAGGTAAGACATATCACGGTCAATAGTTATGAAGGAAAGGTTAGGCATATAACATTTGATATGAAGATATCTTGTTAGGCATGTAACTTTTGATAGGAAGATATCTTGAAGATTATATACACAGCTGCCTAGATAGGAACCTTGAAACTGAACTAATCATACAAGTTCTAGAAAGTTTGACATTATAAAGCAATTTGTGGTGTGTTTTATGTTCTGCAAGAATAGATATCAGCGTGATAGGTAGAATGATACTGATGAACCTTAAAAGAAACATGACAGCGAGATGACATTCTTCTCTACTAGGAGCTGAATATTCATAAAATGTACATATTGTACTGAGATGGCCATTCTCAAAGGTTGAACATACATTACAAGTTACAGCCAGGGCGCTTGTGAAGGGAGTTTAGAATGGGATGGCTGCTTTGGAAGTGTATGACCATTGTTTGATTTAGTGGTAGGGTAATCGTGAAGGGAATGATTTAAGTAGTTGGATATGACTGGTTAAGTAAGGATATATGAAAAGCTTGATTGCTGAACATTCGTTTTAGACTTTCTAGAATCCCTCTAGACACGACACGACTATCAAGTGCTCTTGGAACGACATGCACTGCAGAAAATTACTTCTTCTATCAATAAATATTACACTAGAGGCCCGAATATGAAAGACTTGGATATAATTCTAAATGTAATTGGTTTTTTGCCAACAGACATGTTCATATAGCCCTATTCTGTCAGTAACTCAAGTTCCCCACAGCCATAACTATGCTGTACAGTATCTTTTGTAGTATCTTCTAGTATTTATAATCACCATTCCCCTATGTTTCCAAATGTGTAGGGCTCTCAAGGAAGAGAAGTATGCTGCGAGAAGAGCAATACTTCCCATGCTTCAAGCTGAAGAAGATGAAAGGTAAGAACCCTGAATTCTTCCACTTTAGGTTCTTATCTCCTCATCATTCTCCTGACATTATTGTATCATTTATGACAAATATAGATTTGTCGAAGAGTGGAAGAAGTACTTGGAAGAGGAGGCCAGGATCATGAAAGACGTTCCTGGGTGGAAGGTCGGCGAGAGTGTCTACCACTCCGGTCGGTGGACTCCTCCGGCGACTGGCGAACTTCGCCCCGACGTCTGGTGAGAGGGAGAGTTCATCCGATCATGAATGTGGTTCTCTTCTTCTTCATGTAGAAGTGCGCATTGCTTGAATAAATTGCTTTTTGTGTGCTTTGAAATTCCATGTGTTACTATGTTGTTTCTTTGTTATGAATTCAAATGTACAAGTGCTAATCTTTGTCGTTTCTGTTTGGGTAAATTCCGTGAAATCTTTGGTAAGTACTTACTTTGTACAACTAGATGGTGCACCTTCTTTCCCATTTAACTATTGGGAGCATTAGAGATCTTTTAACCACGTCATTAGCATAGTTCAAGTAATTTTCTGATGATATGTGGTACTTTTCTACTGATTAACAGTTTTGATATTTTATCTAAACAAATACTTTATTATATGTTGTACAAAATCTCTTTAGTATTGTGAAACTTATTCAAGGTTTGATGGTTGTGGTTGTGAGGTGGTGGCTTATTTAGTAAAAGGAGCTATTAAGAGGAGTAAAGCTTCTATAAACTTAAATCGATAGGAGTCTTTTGTTCACCAACATTTTTATCCATTGATTTTGTATTGAAATTTGTGCTAGCATGTGATACAAATCAAGACATAAATCTCAAAGATAGCCTTGATGTGTAGCATAAATCTCAAAGCATAATGAAGGGATAAAAAAGTTGGTGTATAAGTGCTCCTATCCACTTAAGTTTATAGGAGCTTTACTCCTATTAAGAGATTGAGTGGTGAGACCTATACTTTTCGATGTGACAACTAGGATGAATCTAATTACATGTGTATATCTTGTTAGCTTATTTTGCAACGATTTTTCTAACGGGTGCTTATGCACACTCGTTAAGAGATGAGAGAGATAAAGAGAAATAAATAACAAGTATGACCACCTAGTTTGCACTAATTTCTCTTTATCTCTCCTCTCTTTATCTCTCATTCTCCAATGAGTACCATGTGCATCCGCTAGAAAAATTCATTTTGCAAAATGATCGGCAACATCATATCAATTTATTCCATTTATTTATTGTTCATCTTTTTGCTAAAATGATCTATACCAAGAGAGATTTTACCGCGTAGATAGGGGTGGAAATGAACCAAATAATTAATAAACAGTTCGGTTATTATTCGTTCAGATATTCGGTCATATTCGATTCGGTAATTTATTTAATAATAAATGAATAATTTTTAGTATTGGTGCATAAACGAATAGAATTTGACCAGAGGTATATTCGATTCGTTTGATTATTAAATATTAGTTTATATTTTTCTACTTCTAGATTATTATATTGTGTTATCTTTTACGTGTGCATAATTTTATAAATATTGCTATTTATAAGTATTATATTAATAATTTATTAACGTACACTATAATAATTCTTATATTGAAATATCGTAATAACAATTAAGAAAAACATTATAGAAAATAAATGAAGTCTTTACTTCAAACATAGAGTTTGAAGTCAATACTTCATGGTTGAGGATCTTGTGACTTAACAAGTGTGCTATTGAGATATTTAGAACATTTGATAAATATTCGTCTAATTAACGAACCAAATTTGAACACCTTTTCCCTATTTGACACGAATTCAAGTTCAACTTCGAATTCATAAAAATTAACCGAATACGAATATGAATAGATTCGATTCGGTTTGTTTCCACCATACTGCGTAGAAAGTGTGTGATTGCTCATAGTGGGCTTGGACCGACATGTATTGGCGTTTTAATAGCTGGAAACAGCTAAGCTGGGCCTACACGTGATTCCACCGTCCGTTTTATGTCTTTTCTACTCGATATCTTTTCTTAATTGTTGTACTAAGATCCGTACTAAGATCCTTATTAATAATAGGGACCCTTAATAATATGAGAACTTGACATGGGATTAATAGTCATCCGTGTGGGCCCCAGTGTATATAGGCTCGTTCTTTTCTTTTTTTTAAGCGGAACTATAGGCTCGCTGTTTGGAATAAGGGTTGTTACATGAAACTCATCTTAGTTTTTTTTTTTTTTGAAATCAACTCATCTTAGCTTTTGTTGAAATTGATAGACACCATCTTTATCAAAATCATCTTCAATTGTGTCATATTTGTATTTTCAAAATATGATGATTTGACGGATTAATACAAAAGATGAAAAGTTTGTGAAACTAATATTGAAAAACCCCTTATTTTCTAAGAATTAATTAGGACAAACATGCTTTGCACCTGCTTTAGATTAGGGGTAAAACGGGCACTTCATATATTTCTTTAGCGAGTAGTCAAATTTGTGTGACATTGCAAATATAACAAGTAAAGGTTGTTTTGACCAAAAAGAAAAAAAAAGAAAAAGAAAAAGGAAATATGGTATCTATCAATTTCAACAAAAGTTGAGGTGATTTTTATATAAAAACTCTTGTTTTATAATCTAGTAGTAGCATTAGATAAATAAATGTGAGGTGTTAATTGAAAATAGAATCTTAAGCTAAAAATAGAGAGCACCTGTGATATCTTGTTCTATACTCGATCATTAATTTTTATTAGAAGATAATCTAGGATTAAAATGTCAATTGATTCTCTGAAGTAACGAACTCAAAAGATATTGTGCGCTTGATTTTATTATAATGTTTTCCCCTTGTTAAGGGCCACATTAATGGTCAAGGAAAACCTAGGACCAAAAAATTTTCATCATCTTTAAAGAAAATAAAATTATATAAAAATGAAAGATTCTATAGAAACTTGGAAGCAATTAATATATTTCGTTCCCTTTCTATCTTATCAAAATCACCTATTTCTCCTTCTCTTATGTCTCGTTCGGCATACGTGAATCGAGTCAAGTGAAAATGTAATGAAATAAATATGGAAATAATATGATCATTTCCATTCTCAGTATAGGATGCGATTAAATATGAAGTGGAATGATAATCTCTTGCATATTTACTTTTGTGAAACCTTTCCCTTTCTCACGTTTACCACTGAACTAAGCACCCCCTTTCTACTTCAATCAAAATCTCATTAAGATTATCTCATGCAACTAAAATACTTCTAGTAAATTAATAAAGGTGATTAAAAAAAATCACGAAGGTGCCACATTTTTTGCCGACAAATCCAAAACGTTAAGTTAAAAACGTCAACAAAAAATTAACAATAAAATTAAGAAATTGATCGGAATCTAGATTTGTGAATAATGCAGTTTAATTAACCCACTTGCCTAACCAAGTAGCTAATCACAACCTAATTTCTGTTATTGCGCAAATGGCACTCAATAAATGGCCTCCCCTTTTTTTACCCAGATTCTCTCTCTACCCCCCGAGATCTGCACTCACTCCCACTCTCTCTATCCTCTGCTCTCTCTCTTTCTCTCTCACATTTCCTCCCTCTCCTCTGCTCTCTTTAAATCCCAATCTTCAGATCCAAATTCAGATCCGACCCATTTCTCAACAGTGAGTTTCCTCTCATCCAATCCAGTCAAAATCTCATTTTGACGCTTGTTTCATAGATTCTCTTCAGTTAATTTCTCCAAGTTCTTTCTGGGTTTCTGATTGTTTGATTCTTATAGTGGATTTACTGGAAAATTTGTAGTACAGCTGCAAGTATGTAATGGGTAATGGAGTAAATGTTATCCCATGCATTTTTTACAAATTCTACAATTTTTGGAGTGTATTTGATTGATGGGTATTTCAATTTTGATTGTCTGGAATCAATATATCTATCTGGGTTCAATCCATATTTGCACTTTTATTGGCATTATTCAGAGTTTGATGCTTAGCCTTTTTTGTGTTTAATGTTTTTAATATGGAGATGTGTGGCTTGATAAAATTGCTTGATAAAAAAAATCCTATAACAAAAAAAAAAAAAAAAAATCAAGTTGTGTAGTATTTGTATGATTGTTACAGTTGATAACTGATGGTTTATGGGTTTGTTTATTTGCAGGAATTTACTTCATATTGGGTAGTTTCTGTTTAATTTTGTCAGATCTTTGGTTCTATGAGAGAAAGGCAATAGAGTTTTAATTGCACTGATATAATCTCCTATAGTGTGAAGTATTGGGTGCGGTTGTAGTTGAAAATATCGTAGGATTTGGTTAGTTTCCACAAATATGAGGGGGAGAGCAGATGGAGGTCAAAAGAAGAACTTGGTGCCATGGATTTGTGCTGCTGTGCTCTTTATAGTCTTTTTATTCTTTTACTATGGATCTTTCTTCGATCCTCAAGGACAACATGCTAGTACCGCTTTAGAGTATGGTAGTAGATTTTCTAGGTCTCTCGGTTTCAACATTGATGATGATGGAGAAGTTGCTCAAACAAATGAGTCCATTTTTGGAGAAGAGGGAGATAGCGTTGCGCTCAAGAGCATTCCAGTGAGCACTCATTTGAACTAAGCTCATTTTGCTAGTAGTATTCTAGGTAATTTTCCGTACGCTAATAGTTAATATCCGTTTTTTTTCCTTGGAAGGTTTGTGATGATCACCATTCAGAGTTAATTCCTTGCCTTGATAGGCATCTGATTTATCAGTTGAGGTTGAAGTTAGATTTGTCTTTGATGGAGCATTATGAGAGACATTGCCCCCCACCTGAGAGACGTTACAATTGCTTGATCCCTCCACCTCCTGGTTATAAGGTGAGATAGGGGGATCTTCTATACTAATATCCCTTCTCTTCATTCTTATTTTCCTTTTATTAAATGTTTGTTATTTTGTTTTATAGGTTCCTATAAAATGGCCAAAAAGCCGAGATGAAGTGTGGCAAGCTAACATACCACACACTCACCTTGCACACGAGAAGTCTGATCAGAGGTGGATGGTTGTGAAAGGTGACAAGATTGAGTTTCCTGGAGGTGGCACTCATTTTCATTATGGAGCTGATAAATATATAGCTGCACTTGCAAATGTAAGTTCGGTTCAGTTATAACACTTCAAGTGACAACATAAATTTATAAGAAGCAATTGCTAGGTTGCAAAAGCCCATGAATGAGAGATGAATTAGGTTTATCTACATGGTAGCAGCTGACTTAAAAGGACCAAGCATATTTAACCATATATCCATCTTATCGTTTTTTTGACATGGGACCAAATGTCTTCTCTCATCTGTTTGCTAAACCAGCCCACATCTGCATTAATTGGGTGAGAGAGACTCATTAAGTGCTTTCTTATGCATTGCTCATTGTTTCCTAGATTTTGGTTCTTTCTTCATGTTTTGAAGTCAATTGATTGCTGACTTTGTTGATTGATTCCTTTTTGAACTGACAGATGCTGAACTTTTCGAATAATAACTTAAATAACGAGGGAAATCTCCGAACTGTTTTTGATGTTGGGTGTGGAGTTGCAAGCTTTGGAGGATACCTACTTTCATCCGATATTGTAGCAATGTCACTAGCACCAAATGATGTCCATCAGAACCAGATTCAGTTTGCTCTTGAAAGAGGAATCCCTGCTTATCTCGGCGTCTTGGGGACTAAGAGACTTCCTTATCCTAGTAGATCCTTTGAACTTGCTCATTGTTCTCGTTGTAGGATTGATTGGCTTCAAAGAGACGGAATTCTTCTGCTTGAGTTAGATAGAGTGCTAAGGCCTGGGGGCTACTTTGCTTATTCGTCTCCCGAAGCATACGCACAAGATGAAGAAGATCTTAGAATTTGGAAGGAGATGAGTGCTCTTGTTGAGAGAATGTGCTGGAAAATTGCAGCAAAAAGGAACCAAACTGTTATTTGGGTAAAACCTTTGACTAATGATTGTTACTATAATAGGGAGCCTGGAACCCAACCTCCAATGTGCAGCTCTCGTGATGATCCAGATGCAGTTTGGGGTGTTCCAATGAAAGCATGTATTACTCCTTACTCTGAACGTGAGTATTCTCTCTCTATGAAACTCTTTATCATCAAAAACCCAAATGATATTGTACTCTTTGCTGGATATATTCTACTTAATACCAAGTTCGGTAGTCTCCACAATTATGATTGTTTGCTTGAAGAGTTACTCACCCTTATTCAATATCAATGGAAAGAAGATTGTCACCAATTATAGTAGTTTATGATGAATGCTAGATAAAATATTTGCATGAAAAGAAACCTATAAAATACAACGATATTGATCTTAGTAAAGATGAGACAGTCATGGCCATAACATTATTTAAATTCATATCAGATTGGCAATAATATGGGGGGTATATCTGCAAGTAACCCTTATTTAAGTCCCTATCAGATGTTTACTTGAATCTATTTTCTTAAAGTTGATAATGCTTGCTGTTTCTCATTGTCTAACTAAATTCTGAAATGGGCCCCGTAAGAAATGAAGAAAGTTTTAGTGGGGGCACTTCCATCATTTTAAAGCATTTTTTCCAAAGGACTGAAAACACCCAATAAAGGTCGAGGTCAGAATATTTATTGTTTCCACCAGTGTATGCTGAAGCCTAAATTTTTCCTTATGTAAACTTTCATATCTGAACTTTTGTTAACCAGGCATGATTCTATTTTTCAGAGAATCACAGAGACCAGGGCAGTGGATTGGCTCCATGGCCAGCTCGGTTGACTACCCCTCCTCCTCGGCTAGCTGATTTTGATTATACAACTAAGATGTTCAAAAAGGACACGGTAATATTATACCTGAACAAAAAGTGATCAATTCATGACAGGAATCGGGCTCTGATCATACCTTGTATTATTCTTGCAGGAAACTTGGCAACAGAGAGTTGAGAACTACTGGAAGCTATTGAGTCGAAAGATCAAACCAAACACAATAAGGAACATAATGGACATGAGGGCAAACCTGGGATCATTTGCAGCAGCTCTCAAAGACAAAGATGTATGGGTGATGAATGTCGTGCCTGAAGATGGACCGAACACGCTAAAGATAGTTTATGATAGGGGTCTAATTGGAAGTATACATGACTGGTAAGTTTCTATCATGGAATTTGTTTCACTAAAATTACAACATCATTTTCTATCGTAAATGTTCACATCTATTTTCCCCCATGGTTCTCTAATAACTTGCCTTAGTGTTTGATTTCTCCAAAAAATTTGCAAAAGTGTTATACCTTCTAGATTATGAACTTTGTAGATTCTAGGATAAAGTCTCTATTTAGTAACTCTGAAAAACTTCAGCATCCTTCAATTAAATTAACATCACATAGATGTCTAGAGTAACTATTACCTATAGGAGATCAGATTTTCAGAAGCCTAACTGACCCTTTATTTGTGGTCAAGAATGATTCCCTTAAAATGTAAAAGTATTTATTCAAATTCTACTTTTATTCAAATTCCTTTGTACATTCTTTCCTGAAACTCCTACCTCCATTTTTGGTAAAGAATTGTTAATCTCCCAACCATCACATTACCAATTGATAAACCTGTATCCATATGCCGATGTGCATGTTTATATTGCTAGAATGCTTCTTATCAAACCAGTCTTAAACAAAGTAAAATGTATTAATCAATATAAAAAATAGGATTTATTGCTGATACATTTCGTACGCTAATCGGTGGGTGCGACGTATTACCCTTGAATTTGTTAGCACACAGATTTTATGATGCCCTATCAGAGTTATCCCTTCTTTATGTGTGTTCCAGGGAGATTCCGTGATATTTCAACAGGATTAATTGCACATGAACCCCCTGTAGTATCATTGTTTTGAGCTTACTATCCATGTAATTTCATTTTGGAAGATAGACCCCTTGGATGATTTTTTTTGACTCTTTTACCCTCAGAAATACTCACTAATTTAACCCAGGGGCAATATCTTCCAAGGGTAAAATAGTAATAAATAAAAAAACTCAGGGTAGTAAGCTAAGATATGCAATACTAAAGGGGGTCTATATGCAAATAATAAATTCCATGTCTAAATGTTGATTCAACAATTTCAGATTGTATGACGTCAATTATTATTACCATAACTATTTGCAGGTGTGAGGCATATTCAACCTATCCTCGAACTTATGATCTTCTCCATGCTTGGACCGTCTTCTCTGGGATTGAGAAGAAAGGATGCAGTGCTGAGGACCTCCTCATCGAGATGGACAGGATTCTTCGTCCAACTGGTTTCGTAATTGTTCGCGACACAAAAATAGTCATAGATTTCATCAAGAAACACTTGAAAGCTCTTCACTGGGAGGAGGTGGCACAGGTGGATGCTGAGCCTAATGAAGATGATACACAAGATGGTGATGTGATTCTTGTGATTCGGAAGAAGATGTGGCTTGTAGATGATATCCTCAAGGATTCAGATTAAGATGCTTTTTTGGTTGCTTTTGATCAATTTTCTCATAGATTAAAGTTGTTTGTTAGATTGTATTTTTTGATTTCTAAAAGTTGTTACGTGATTCTTATAGCTAAAAGGCTTTAATATTCTTTTGCTTTTTGAGATTGTTTTTGTTAAGTTTGTTCACAGATGTTGGAATGGACACTACAAAATAATGAAACTAATTGTTGCTCAGTTATGAATGTATCAGGTGAATTATATTTGTTTCTTCTAATGTATACACATAAGGGATGACGTTATGAGTATTCATAATTTTCTTTAAAATTTTTGATTCAGTTATGATATTATTATATTAGATTCGGAAATATTAAATTTAAAATCAACAACAGTTCATGCATAATGTTTAAGCATCTTGGCTCACAACTTTGTTATGAGTCACTTAAACAGGATATATTTGTTTAAAATTAGATCTACAGTTAAGCCCTTGTTTGACGGTTAATGTACTGTTTGACAGCAGATTAAGAATCAAAAGAGAATTGGGGCGGCCTTTGTTAAGCACTCAAAAGAGTCGAAAGAGAATTAATCACTCCTTTGTTAAGCACAAAATAAGTCATTCAGCTGACTTAATTTACTGTAGTACAAGAGAGAGTCAGAGACTGAAGAGTAATATAATCCTTACATAACGGATTAGCTAATAATATCTTTGTCGTTGAAATAGATTAACTAACCTCTTCATTTTCCTTGATCCACACGCTTAAATCTTTGTCAAGTATAAACACAAGGATTCAATATAAAGACGACTCATCTCATTATCTCAGAGTGGTGTGTAAACAATCCTGCTAAAAAAATCCATTCTTGGCGAGACAGAGAAAATATATTAGAAACATAAATTAGAATATGACATACAGAGGAAATATGACAACTAAATGGCATAATAGCATCATACAATGCTCCACTTCAAATCAATAATTTGGATATCTGAAATTTTTATTGTGAAAAATATAGTTTTTATTAATAAAGTCAACGTTTGGTTGCCAAAAAATGGTTCAAAAACTATGCGATTTTATATTTTGGAAACAAGGGTATAAAGGATTTTACTATTTGGTATAGGAAGTCTTTTTTGACAAGTGGAATTATTTTTTTGTTTTTTAAGCTCCCTTTATGTAGGCTGAATGTTTTACTTCCATCAAATTGGCCATCACAATTGCTCCATTCCCCCCTATAGATTATAAGTTAACTCGTCTTTCCTAAACATTTACTACATTCCCCCCTACAAATTATAAGTTAATTCGTCTTTCCAACTTACAATCTCGCAAACCAAAAAACTGAAACATCCATTCTATTAATAAAAAAAAAAAAATTCAACACAACCAAACATCCTTAATTGGTGCACTAGATTGTTGGAAAAATTTGATAATGATACACGTAATAGTACAGGACAAGCAATTCCAATAAGATTCTTGTAATATATTTTAAAAAACAGGCAGAACCAAGAACCACAATACCACCAATATCGACATCAATTTTTTTGTTGATAGGTGCTGAAAAGCTTTATTGTTGCCGCCGAAAGCTACTTTTTGAAGGATGTTTCCAGCTTGGAGCTTTCAATATGGGAATTAGCTTGATCAGTTTATGAGATTCTGCCCTCCTACAAACTACTTGGTGCTGGAAAAAAAAAGGTAAATGAAAATCATTTTATCGAAAATAAATCAGGGTTTTCTCCAATTACCATCATCCACAATATAAGCAAATCTAATGAAAAAAACCCCTGATAATTAACATGTGTTTGGTGGAGTGAAAAGACACATCTCTGGGGGATCAGACCACTATACTAGAGTAGTGATGCAAAAGAACGTGGATGATATCCACGGATACATCTGCATTCATATCTTATATGTAACCATATTCAATTTAGCAAATACAGACTATATTTTCATATCTTATATGTATCCATATTATGACTGTGTTCATATCCGTATCCGTGATGAATAACCTATATGAATATTAAGTATCATATCTGATTCATATCGGCATATCCGATTAGTTAGCATGGCTAACTAAGAAGCTTGGATAATCACCGGCAGAGAAACGTTCATGCACATAAGGGATTACCCAAGTTTCAAAATAGAGAAGGATTTAGATGAGATGTCTAGGTTTGTAATGTATATGCATCCAACACAAAAACAGGTTAGAAGTTGGAACTTATTGTGGACATAATGGTTCTAATAGTAAAGCAACACAAAACACAAGTAAAATGACCTTTTCACGTAATGTGGCCTACTAAATCAAAACTGTGGCAAGTGAAACGAATTTATCTCTTTTTACCATGTTGCAGGATTCCTTTTTCCAGGCTATTTGAAGGCTAAAATGAAGTTTTGGTAATCTGACAATAATGTATATGTAGCCAACACCAAACAAGTTAGACGTTGGAACTTATTGTGGACTTAATGGTTATAATAATAAAGTAAAACAACACACAAGTAGTATAACCTTTTCATGTAATGTGGCCTACTAAATCAAAACATGGGCAAGTGAAACGAATTTCTCTTTTTACCATGTTGCAGGATTCCTTTTACCTTGGAGGCTATTTGGATGCTAAAATGACGTTTTGGTAATCTGACAATAATGTATATGTAATGTAGCCAACGCCAAACAAGTTAGACATTGGAACTTATTGTGGACTTAATGGTTATAATAGTAAAGTAAAAGAAAACACAAGTAGTATGACCTTTTCATGTAATGTGGCCTACTAAGTCAAAACCTTGGCAAGTGAAACCAATTTATCTCTTTTTACCATATTGCAGGATTCCTTTTACCTTGGAGGCTGTATGGATGCAAAAATGAAGTTTTGGTAATCTGACAATAATGTATATGTAGCCAACACCAAACAGGTTAGAAGTTGGAACTTGTTGAGGACTGAATGGTTCTGATTGCTCGAGCAAAACAACACACGAATAGTATGACCTTTTCATGTAATGTGGCCTACTAAACAAAAACCTTGGCAAGTGAAATGAATTTGTCTCCATTTACCATGTTGAGGATTATTTCTTTTCCTTTGGAGGTCAACTTTTCAAATTTCTTTTTTGTTTGGTTGGAGAAAAAGTGGGATGAAAAGTTGAATGTGGGGCTCACTTTTCACTTTCTATCCAACATTTTCGAGAGAGGATTTGTGACATTAGATTTTGGCTGGTTTGAGAACAATTCCTAATCTATTTTCCCAAATCCCAACCCACTTGGCCTAGACACACACCCAAAAAAAAAAAAAAAAAAAAAAAGAAGAAGAAGGGAAGGATTTTAGCCTGACAAAATCCCTAGTGCGGACCGTGTTTCCATCCAATCTACAGACTTATGTGGAAACAAAAACCCCTTCGTACGATTTTGAGACAATGCAGTCAGCATGCATGTGAATAAAATTGCTCATAGATTTTAAGTGCAGAGTAACCTTTTCGAGAACAAGTCAATAACTCACTAATAGGGTAATCATACACGTGGCCTGACAAAATCCCTAGTGCGGACTGTGTTTCCATCCAATCTAAAGAAATAGGTGGAAACAAAAACCCCTTCATACGATTTTGAGACAATGCAGTCAGCATGCATGTGAATAAAATTGCTCATAGATTTTAAGTTCAGAGTAACCTTTTTGAGAACAAGTCAATAACTCACTAATAGGGTAATCATACACGTGATATTAATTTGTCCTCTATTGACCATAAACACCTGCTCAGATCGGAGTAGTTTCCTTACGACATTTGACAAATATGATCATGATTCTGGCCTTCCACCATGTCAATAAGACCCAAAAGTACAATATTTTCAGAAATATAATTGTTCTCTGAAATCATGAGCCAGACATAAAAAACAATGGAGGGTGTGATCTAGATGGTTAGAGAAGAACTCACAGTTGGCTCTCCGAGAAATCATTTGTTAAGAATCTGGAAGATTCACTTGTGCAGAATACCCTTCTTTGCCAATTTCGGTTTCTTCTGTGCATGGTTCTGAAATGAACAAAAAAGAATAAACAATAACCCAAACTACATGTAAGATATATCAGTCAAATTGAGAGCCCAGCGATGGTTAATAAATGCTAACCTTCTGCCTTCCCAAAGCCTCCACATCTGTCCTGTCCTTCCAATTACTTTTACGTAATTTGATTGGCCGGTTTCCAACATATTTACCTGGAACAGTTGCATCAGGAAGTTAAATCTGAGATGAAATTGTTCGACTATAATATGGAAATTGTATGTTAAAAAATGAGTGCTCTTTTTCATGTTTTCATGCATTAGTACATAATATGAATCACACACCATTCATTTCTTTCAATGCTGCTGCCAGATCTGAAGGGGTTGCAAAACTGACAAATCCGTAACCCCTTGTTTTTCCAGTCCTTTTGTCTCTGACAACCTGGAAAAGAAATTGCCAAGATAAAGCAAATCATTTACTCAAGTTGGAAATAGAAATACAGCCAACATAATCAACAAAATGTCTGTAAGCAGTTGCCGAGCCAGGCAGGAGGGAGAACACATTTTCCTATCTTTTAAAAAAATAGAATTGCATAATCAAGTTCAATTTCGATCTATCTAAGAAGTTAGCGTCACGTATGACAAGAACTTGGTAAAAAATTACAGAGTATAGTGAAAAGCTAGTAAAACCAACTTCTCCCTTCTCTCGTTCTGTGAAAAAAGGCTGGAAAGATATTGAGCAAATTGCAGCATATTAATTAACAAAATTCTTAATTAAAGACCTGCTTCATATGCAACAAATTTCTTAGCTGAGTATTTTTATGTATGTGAAGTCCGTGCCGTGGTAAAATTGCTTTGCTGGATTAAAATTTCAGGAAAATATGATGAAATTTTGAAACATCCAAGAATATTCTAGAAAGATATTTTTGCAGAGTTGATGGCTTAAGCGAAAGAAGGGGTTCTTAGTTTTTCAAGCGACCACAGAAAAGGTGGTTTTATCCTCAACTTTTTGACCTGACATCCATTAATTGCTCAATTGCAGAAGGATATTTATGTAAGATAATTCAAAAAAAGATGGGTAAACCTGAAAATGTATATATGTTACAAACGAGATAGGAAGATATATATGCTAAAATAATCATGAATGACGCTCACAGCCAAGTCCCTCAATACAAAGGGCACTGGTCTTGATATAGCTAACTCACAAATAAATGCAGAAGCACCCTCTCAAGTGCATATATGAACTATAAGAAGATTTTCATGGAAAACTTCTACTACACCTGTACAGATCAAACAATAAGAAAATCTATAACTATTATTAAAGGAACATGGCCTTTTGGTCTTTATTTTTGGTGTTCTACCCGTGTCACAATTTCAAAAAATTCCAAGAAAATTATTTACAATTTAAGGTGATTGAAAACTTATTAAAGGGGCAAATTAGGAAAATCAAAACATCTATATCCCACATTTTGTGAAAGCCTGTTATAGTAACGAAATTAGATCCACAATATCTCTCTTCTTGCCCTCTCTTTTTCTCTCTCCTCGCCTTCTCTCTTTCTCTCTCCTCCCTCATTCCAACAGGAAGAATCTAATCCAAAATCCCAAATAAAGAGAGGAATTTCTCAATGGATTCGAGCATTGCTCTTTCACCCTCTGCTCTCAATCTCTATTTCCATCTAAAATTGATTCAAGATCAAGTTTGTGAATATCGAAAATATGTTCAAAAATTATTGCAAGAATCCGACAAAGGTATATGATTCAGATTTGCTTATGCTATTCATGAATTGATATATATACTTGCTAATTATATTTATATCACATTTCATTGGATAAATATCAACTATATATCTTGCATGAGTCCTCAAGTTCAAATCTTGCTCACATGAATATCTCCACACTAATGTATGATATTTGACAATTAGAAGATAAAAGGAAATGAAAAATCTATCCAAACATGAATTCATTGAATATTTTAGGATGAAATATTTCAATTCTGTAAAAGTTGAAGAGTGAGTGAATACAATATAAAAATATGTTCAGTTCTTTGTTTTTCATGCTATTATTTTTCAACATAGGAAACATTTTTGTTTTGTAGTGATCAAATTTTTATATGCTTGAAGATGATTTATCTAAATTCTAAACTAACATCTAATTTTTATACCTATCTATATTATCATCAATCATCAATTATAGTAAAAACAGATCGTACATATAAGTTTGTATTGTGTCATGCACCCATGGCATGCACCGGAGTACTAGTTTATAAACTTTAAAAAAACTTCAACCTCACAACATAGACAAAAATAAATAAATCTTACAAAAGGACGAGAACGAAGCAACTTACCCGGGCCATGTTGAACGCAGGAAACCTTGAAAATGCTTTTGAAAGAACATCATCATTAACTTCATTGCCTAGATCTCCACAAAACAAACGGTAATCATCTGCAGAAAGCATAGAGAGTAAGGATTTGTATCTTGCACAAAATATATAAAAAATATGTCCACCGAAAGTGTATAAACGATACAAGTATATTCCCAGATAAAAGAAATCCACTAGAACTGATTAGGCCCTACTATATGAGATTTGAGAACATTGTAGAAAAAAGATCCATCCAAAATAAAAAATATCATAACTTAAACAAGACAGACAGCCATAATAGAGTTGCAAGGATAAAAAGGAGTGTTATAGACAACCCCAGTGAATTGGGATGAAAAGGTTTTTCATGTCATTGCTGTTCTAAGGTTTTACCAGAGTGCAACGATTAAATCATAAAAAACCTTACTCAAGACCTTTTTAAAGGTTGTCACAGTTGTTCATGATATCTATTTACAAGAAATTATTCTTTTCACTTGCATACTGAGCACTGTTTTATGCTACATATTCACAGTTTCTGATTGAGAAATTATTTCCATGAAAGAGCCACAGTCATGCACATGGGCACGAGTGCCAGTATAATTAGTAGCCCCTTCACTAATCTTACATGAGAAATGCAAAATAATGAGCAGTGTAATGATTCTTTTGCAGAAATCCAATTTCTGTCAATATTTCAAGAAAATAATATTGACAGAAATCTTAGCCCCTCCGCCTCTCAAATATTGGGTTCTATTAATGGGTAGCCTGGTGCACGAAGCTCTTGCAATCTGTGGGGTCCAAGAAGGAGTAGGACCACTTTGGGTCTAATCTATTGTATGCAGCCTTACCTTAAAATTTTTACAAGAGCTGTTTCCAAGACTCAAAACCCGTAACTGCCAGGTCACGCGACGACAGACATTACTGTTGCACGAAGGCTCCCCTTCAATATTGGGTTCTATTGCAAGACATAGTTCATCCCAGATAAACAAGGGGGGATGTTTAAATAATACATGTTAAGTCCTTTTTTGATGTATAACACAATCTCCTCCATATCACGTTAACTTATGCCAATTATCTAAACTCCATTATTGTCAATTAAACTATCAATATGAGTACAGACAGAGCTAACCAAAATCAGTCTAAAACTTACTCTCAGGCCACTCTGCCAATGTCGGGTCCTCCCAAGATTGTCCAGCCGCCTTTCGTGGTATCGCCTTCTTCTTTATTTCTGCCTTGTGTTCAACCTCACTGTTTGCAAGCGCAGCTTTCACGCTTTCTAAAGCCTCGGGTGTAATAGTCTGCGCATCCCTTTGAAACAACTGCTGTGCCTATTAACATTAAAAAAAGAGCTATTTTGTGAATCATAAGTCTATAAAGCACAGGGTAAATTTTTAGAGAAATACTGTTTTTACCCAAAAAAAAAAAGCATTGATTAATCAAATTATTAGATAAAGTTCTAGGCTTTCTTCGATTGCCAACAAAAAGAAAGGATCTTTTCATTCGTTATCTGTTCAATTTTAAAGTCTTAACTTGGAAATTGCATAGAACAAGAAGAAGCGGTGAGATTACCTGCTGATACTGAGGCAGCGTGTAGACACCGGGGGCGGCGGCGGAGTAAGAGGGAGCGTAAGCCTGCGGCGGTAAATTCACCGGCGGTGTCGCCGAGTAGGGATTAGGGTTTTGCTGGAGATGAAAGGGCAAAGGGAAGTAGGAATTGGGATTCGCTGGGGGAGGATAGGATGGGTATTGGGAGGAGGAATTCGAAGCTGAGCCTGGATCAGATGACATCTTGATGTGATATCAGAATTAGGGTTTCGAATTAGGGGATTTTTTTTGGGGGGATCGAGAGATTTGGGGATTTTCGTTTGGAACGAAAGAAAGGTAAGGAGAAAGAGATTTGTGTAGTTTGTTTTGGATGCGGATCCGATAGTGAAGCGGTTTGGATTTCGGGTTGGATAATTAGCACTTAAATACCTTGTAGTTTCTCCTACTTTGCACTTGTATACCCTCAATTGATTTTGACAGTGCTAATATGCACTAAAGTTTCTAAAAGTGTCCTTTAATACCCTATGTTATTCAAGTATAAAAGTTTTTCCTCTAATTTTTCCATGTGACGCTCACAAGCTAAGCTAAGAATTTCTCGGTCCTTAATGTTTGTTGATTTTATTGTTAAATTCACCATAATTCTATTGTAAAATATATTAGAGTGAGTTTAAAATGCATGTGTTTAACAGTTGATTCAATAAATATTAAGGGCTAAAAGTCATAAAAGTAACTTGTAGGATCATGTAGGAAAATTTGAGGTTCTCACATTTGTATTCAGGGGGCTAAAAAGCAATATACCTGCTCTCCTAAATTTTAGATTTTTTTCTCTCTCATTGAAAGTTCAGTTATTTATAAATTACATATAGGAAGTCCAGCAAGAAAAGCTTGAAGTTCTGGCGAGTTTTGTGAGAGCGGGGTCATGTGAGAAAAACAAACGGGGGTTATGTGCAACACCCCAATGAAAAAGCCGGTTGGGCCTAGCATAAACATTTGATTCCGGCCCAAACATAAAAGCCCACCCTATAAATAGGGCGGAGGCTAGAACAAGAACGATCCAGCATACAGTTTAGCAGCAATAGGAGGATGAAAAATCCTCCGTGCTTGCAATTTCTCTTGAAAAAAAAGATTCTTTTTTTAACCTAGGGTTTCGCTTGTAAGAAAAAATTCTAATGTTTAAACCCCAATTACAAATGTTTCTCCTTCTCTGAGATCGAAGCAGCGCTCAAAACATTGGGGGAACGATGAGAACGAAGAATTCCTCGGTCTTGGTACTTACTTTGATCTCCAACTCATTAAATTTTGATTCTAATCCTTAGTTGTAATGGCATTGCTTAATGTTGACAAGTTGAGAACTTTGCAGGGATCTGAGTGTATTTTCTGTAGGGTTTTGAATTTGAGCAGATTGTCCATGAAAAGGCTATTTCACTTGTTTGTGGTTGTTTATAGTTCTATTTTAATATTTTCCCTTTCATGTTACCGGCAATGTGATTTACATATTGGACTGTTATATGCCTAATTTCTGTTATTTTTGAGAAAAACGACGAGTAATGAACTTCCGCATTTCATTAATAAGAGTTTAATGAAACATCTGCACCTACGAGAGCAGAATGTCTCCCAGCTTACAAAATTTACATAAATGAAAACATTTGATTTGTTCGTGTAGGAGGATATGGATAAGAACCCCAGCCTGAAACAATATATCGGAAAGAAGTAGCCAAAACAAACTCCGCATGAATGAAAAAGACAAAAGTTTAGGCCGATTAAATATAAGTAAGCATTACTCCTTTACATTAGTGTTTTCCCACATTCATTATCATCAAGGATAGCATCTGAATCTGGAGTAGCATGTTGTCCTCTGATAATCTTGGTAGCATATTTCACTTCCTTTCATGAAAGCAACTTGGACCAGTGAGAAGTGATAGGACAATATAGATACACTATATTGAAGTTCTACCTATATTGTTGTAAATTCTATTATTGCGTTCTCTATGTATAACCCATATAATATAGCAGTCATCCCAAGACCTCATGTCCCTCTTTATTTATGAGATTAAACTGACATCGCTAGTTGTATAAGGTTGTAGTGAATAACGACGCTTAAACCGATTTATGTATTCAAAACTGTACCTTAATCATTTTGTAATTGTATAAATGCAGTGAAGAATCTTACATTTAGTGTGTAATTGTATAAATGCAGAGAAGAATCTTACATTTAGTGATACATTTTTACCAATCTGCATGATGCATACACAAGTTTCTATTTGTTAGAGATAATGTTCTTATAGTTACATTCTCTGCACTATTTCAATTATTTGCAACATTTTCTTCCAGGTTGCCATACAGCCTTTATTTTGCAGTTGTATATAGCATAAAGAATAGGTTACAAGTGGACAGAGACTTGGAGGCTGTTTCATTTTTTTGTTAAACAGTACGGCTTTGAAAAATTTTCTTCTTTGTTGCCAAATTTCTTTTGGATCTGTGGAGAATTATCTTTCCCCTAACTTGTTTTCTAACTTCGTTGTTACACAATTTATCTTCTTTTTGAAAAATTGTAATATATTTCTGATAAAATATGCATGTAGGTGACATCTTGAGGTATTGAGCACTTGATTTACTCATTCTCCTCACTCCCCTTTACCACTATATCAATCTTTTCATATTGAAAAAAAAATGATAACCACTATTTAAGTGATATGATATTCACTTTGGAGGTGCATGCAATTTAAACAATTAGATTCCACGCATGCCAGACCTCAAATTTTCCATAAATGGTATCTGTAACCCTAGCACAGAGTGGAAGCTTACTCAACCTAGACACATCGTGATTGCATAATCCACTTTATCACTAGAGTCATGCTATTGAGTTTTAAAGGTGGGTAAAGTTGACCATGCTTAGAATGGATCAAACTTTACCTAGTCCACTTCTTTACATAACAACTATTAGATTGAAGAGGCATCAATAAACTAAGATATTAATGAAATAAGCTGTACGTGAATTGCTTTTGTTTGGCTCAGTTTTATCTTGCTAATCTGAATAGTCAATAGTGAGATCTTAGCTACAAACTATAAGCAGCTTGAGCACATAATAGCTTGAAATAACTTTGAACTTAGCTGCAAGCCTGCAACATAGTCTGAATTAATCAACTTAGTCAGTTACTCCCTAATAGTCCTTCATTATAATGTGATATTCATGTCAACAACCATGCTTGTGAAGAAACTCTGTGATGTTGAGAAATTCTCATATTTGAATACAAGTAATTAGTATTATTATTCTACGACAAAAGGAACCGCTCTAGTTTGTGAATCAGAGAAAATATATAGAGATGCGTCTGGCTGCTCTAGAGAACTTCTTTCACCACCCTGACATGCGGGTCCATCTGTGACATCTAACTGGGTCTGGCCTACTTGAGCATTGTACATACACCCAATGGAATACTTGGTCTGGTTTCAAAAAGTTTAACCATCAAATTGTCAAGTCATAATCAGTTGATTTATGTTGCTTGTTTTGTTTAATCAATATGGCATTCAGGGCTTACATTCTTATGAGATTCTGGAGTGCTGGAATCTAATTTTTAATGTGCTTGATTGGTCCAAGTTCAATTGGATGATATATTAACTTCTCTGAGAACAGAACTGGATTTTCGAGATCACCAGATGAGCACAGAGTAGGTGACATCCATAATTCAGTGACACTATTGATGCAATTCCTATTTTTCCAGAAGTCAATGCAACTGAGACTAAAAAGGATATGCCAACAAGTTACTATAAAGATTGCATAGATAACTTCCAAGTAAGTGGAGATGAGAAGAATCTTAGATGAGCACAGAGTAGGTGACATCCATAATTCAGTGACACTCTATTGATGCAATTCCTATTTTTCCAGAAGTCAATGCAACTGAGACTAAAAGGATATGCCAAAAAGTTACTATAAAGATTGCATAGATAACTTCCAAGTAAGTGGAGATGAGAAGAATATTAGATGAGTATCATTTTCATCTTAAAAATGTAGTTACTTGCTTCAGATTATGTAAGGTTGATGTTAGTCTGACTCCCTAAAAACTGTCAACAATCTGTTTTGACAGTCCATCCATCCATTTTCTAGTGCCCTCTGGTGGATATCATGATGCTTCAGTTTTCGAACCAAGAACGCATTTGCATGTGCGGTTGTAGTATTTTCTTCTGGTGGTTTACCAGAGAACCTATGATTATAATCAATACTAGAAGGATGAGGGTACCATCAATACACTTGATCTGTCACATGATGAGAATGACTTACTCCTCACTATGCTAATAGCTTTTCCCTCTTTTGCTGCTAGGTTTCAAAAGATTAGACTTTTTCTTTCCCTATTTTTTAGTATTAGACAATCAAAATGTGAACAAAAGTTAGATTATCATCGTAATTCTACTCAACTCATTTTTCCTCACAACTTAACCCTATAGAACATCATCCACCAACCTTGAGAACCCCATTATTACGTTCTGCATGTATGTATCCTGATTGGACTGAAAATTTGGAAGTTTGTGATTGATACCACGCTCAATCATTCTCATAGATGATGCAAGCTTCAGTATTAAGACCTTGTCCTAAACTTCATGGACATACATGCATCAGCAAGATCATACCCGTCTATTTCTTGTGGGGTGCAATGAGCCATGGCGATGCATACCTCATGAGCTTGCAACTTGAGGCAACACGTGCCAAGCTTTTGTTTAACTCCAAATAGCTAAAGTTTAGTTTTGTTCATTATCATTAAAAGCACACATTACCTTGATGCAGTTTACATTTGTAATCTTTTATCTTCCTCTGTACTTAATCTATCTGATGGGCACTTTGTACAACTTTTGAAGCATTAAATCCTTAGCTTGTTCTGTTAATCCTCTTCTTTGTCTCTTTACAAATGTTTAGTGAGATTCCTAGAGTCACATGTTTTTTATATATATTTTTTCTTTGCTAACTAATGAGGCTGTGATCTAATATTTTTTCCAGGGAGCTGGCATGTTCGCTTGTTGCCAATTTGGTGTGGTCCTCTGTCATCCTGATACGTAAGCCACGGGCTCGACTCTCCCTCCTAATTGCGATTAACTAATCCAGGATTACAACCTTGCTCATTATTGGAGGTAAGCTATGGCCATGCTTACCTATCAAGAATCTTGTCAGGATCAGCTTATGCAATGCTTGTAGACAACCATTACCCACCTTTCTAAGCTATCTAAGTGGCCTTCTGTGCTAATACAAACAAACCCTTAACTAGCTGGGGGATGCCAAAATTATTCTCTTATGTTGATCCTGTGATCCATCACTTTCATTGAGAACGTTACATTGGGCCAGCGGGCCTATCTGATTATTCTCTTGGGATAATGGCGGCTGGGCATTTATCTGTCTCAACGACAACCATATGTGTTATGGTTGTTAGTTGTTACTGTTGCGTTGGTGTACTTGCTCATTATCTTGTGCCATATCATCTCAAGCCTTATTATATTTATATTCATCATATGCTTAAGCCTGTATTAGGGTCAACATGCTGCTAATTCTGCACCAAGAATTTGGCTGAAGAATATTGTCCTATTCCTAAAGAAAATTCTTATTGTTGATTTTAAAAGATTACCGTAATCTTGGAAGATTTAGTCGAAATATTATGAAAATGGTTTTTTCCCCTTTCTCAAGCTTGTTTGCTTGATGTCCATATAGTTTGGCAATCGGCTGATCCAGAATTTCCATATTTTGCGTCAAATCCTATCCTGAATAAGTAGCGACAAACAGTTCTTGTTTGACGGTGGGTGGTGAGGGTGTCGGGGGTGTGACAGCTTCACCTATAGTTACTTTAGTTCAGGAAACTCATGTTGGTTATTTGAACTCTACTGGACAATATAGTAGACTGAGATTTAAAGCAGCATTAGGAATCATATAAATAACTATGCATACGTTATTTTCATGTTTAGATATGCATATTCTATTTCATGTTTACATTCTGCTTTTGGAACTTTATTCTAATGATAAGTTTGCATGCATCTCTTTCATTTTGAGAAAATGTGTGTCTAAATACCTTTGATTAAAGCATTTAGAGTTTGTATTACATATTGTTCATTTTACATTATATTTTTAGTGATGTTTTTACTTTTGAGATGAAATTTGATGCTTCAATTGGAAATGAAACTAATTGCGGATATTCTCCTAAAAGCACTATGAGTATGCTTTACCTACATTAGGAATCAGTTATAGTTAGCTTTTTAATGGTATTAAATATTTAAAGTAATCTTTGGCACATGCTATGGGTATCTAAGTGGAAACATGTATCCTAAAAGATTTTCCTTTTTCTCTGATGATAGAAATACCTCTCACCATCTGTTGACGTGATTATTATTATTTTTCTGATGAAGACTAAAGTGTTTAATTTGCTGTTTAAATTATTTAAAGTTGCTGAATGTGAAGTATATCCCTTCTTGGCAGGGGCGGATCCATGTCTCCACTAGGGGTGCAGTTGCACCCCTAACATTCTCAAAATTGTCATTCATAAGCCTTCAAAAATTGCATTCTGCACCCCTACAATTTAAAATATTGCAACCCAAGCCAATTTTAATTTACATAAGACAAATAAAACCCATTTGCTTTTAGCTCATTTGACACTTGTAGTTAGTAGCACATTTTAAATTTCAAAGAATAAGCTCAAATGAGCTAACCCATTAAACTTCAGCCTATTAGCAAACTAAAAACCCAAACCCAAAACCAATATTTATATATTTGATTGTTTTATAATATTATAATTTTATTTTTTGGTAAATAGATATTAGTCGTCCGCCCCTCCAAGAAAAATTTTACGGATCCGCCATGGCTTCTTGACCCCTTGCTGCATACAAATGAAATCAAGTTGGTCCATCCTGGCCCACTACCAAATGGAGTTTTTCGGCTAAAAAAACCATTAGTTTTGCTCAATACATGATCATAGAAATGATTGAAATGTTTATCATTTGATCTGTCCATAGACTACTTGGCACTCTTTGCTGCTGCCAAGTGTCACACATCAGAAAACTTTTCTTCTTTAAGGGGATACTGATTGCTGGAAGAAAGGAGAGTATGGAGCCGTCACTCTTTCTACCAAAGACTCTCCTCCCTCGTCCTCCAAAAGTTTCAGGAAGAGAAGCCCTCTACAGTTTTCCAATCATGGAGTTTTATAATTGTAAACAATGAAAAGGCCTGATTCACCCCAACAAAGAGTACACCCATACCTGCACCCTCTGGACCCTAGGTCTGTTATATATGGGCTCCACATGTCACTGAAAGTGTTGGCATGATTCAATCAAGACCTAACTTTGGCTTTGAGTGGACAATCTATAAAAGTAGAAATAACAAGTTCAGAATTACATCTTATATAATTAGTGCTGATGTGTCCTCAACTTGAAACTATGGTATTTAGTGCTAAATATGAGGTTCCAGCGGTAAGGAAACTATAGTGTTAGTAAACTACAATGGGTGCATAAGGTGTTATTCTAGGTAATAATTCCAATGTTATACCATATTCTATAGCTTGATATGGTAAATTAGTCCTAGTATATAAAGTCCACATCAGCACGTCTGGGTGATTTTGGCTCCAACTCACTCGACAAGAAGGACAAAGATGTCGAGGGCTAGACCATGAAATTTCCCACAATGCCCTTCATGCAGCTCATGGGCCATGGCTTTCCATCTTGAATGGGCAATTGCGTTTCCTATTCATAATGATTGCGATTAGCTACCCTTTTAGGTTGCCATTTCTCTGGGGAGAAGTCTATTGACATGATCATTGGCCGGGGCTCCATTCTCGGAGGAAACCAACAGGATGACCAAAATGCTCTTGCTCTCATAAGGGGTGTAGGGACTGGATGTCACTTTGTATGATAATTATTCTCCATTATTTGATGTTTATTTGTGTCATATTCTCTACATTGTGGATGTATGTTCATATAAATGTTGACAACATTTCATGACCTTCGAATTTTTTAGCTAATTTTTGTGTTCAAGCTTACTTGATTAGCCCACACTTAACTTAGCATTCAGGAAAGCTGAAATTAATTTATGCTAATGAAATCCAAGAAATTACCGATACATTCTCTAATTGTAATCATTATATCTTGTATATTCTCCTGCAAGTTGCGATGGGGTCCATTTGTATACTGTAAGCATGAGGGAGGCTTAAGGGAACCCACGCGTCTTCACTGCATAAATGTTTTTAGTTCTTGGTTAAAAATATTTTTATTTTCTGGAGCCCACATGTCACAATCATAGGCAGTCTTTGATATAACAACCTTAACCATCTTGAATGCTTTTTAATATTTACATGCAAAGCTGTCTAAGATGTTTTTAAATTTATATACTTATTACTATTATTATTATCTGATATTGCGAATGAGAGGAGATGTCTTGTGACTATTGGTCTTTGCGAGTAAACCTTGCAGCACAAGCATGAGGACCCTATCGTTTTCGAGGGGATTGCGACCGGAGGACACGCCTTCTCTCTGTGGAGACACGGAGTTCTTAAATAGTAACGGCTTCTTTCAGAGGCCGAACTAGCTAACAATTGCAAGCATGGCTAAGTTGGCTCAATCATTTCTGTCCTCCTCCTCCCTATATATATGTGTGATATATCCAAGCCTCACCAGAAAGAAGAGTAACATCCTTTAATAAGATATCCTCCATCCAACAAAAGTCTTAACATAAGTATCTTCACACACACTCTCTCTCTATATCTCTTTGTGAAATGGGATTAAGGGATATAGAGTCTACTCTTCCACCAGGGTTTAAGTTCTATCCGAGTGATGAGGAGTTAGTATGCCATTATCTATACAAGAAGGTGGCTAATGTTAAGGTTTATGAAGGAACCATGGTGGAGGTAGACTTGCATACCCGGGAGCCATGGGAATTGCCAGGTAAACGTTGTTCCATTTTCTGTTAATTCCCATCTGTTATTTTTTGTTTGTTTATTAAAACTATTTTTTCGAAGGGCTCAGGAAACACATCTATTTCTGAAAAACAATTAAGTATCGGAAAGCTTGTTGTTTAGTAGCTGGATGGATATTGTAGTTAATGATAAAGAGAATACTTAATCTGCAAGGAAATGCTAGCAACATATGGATTTCTTCAACTTAATCCAGGTTTATAGTAAACTATGTCACGATGGTTTTTGATCAGAAACAAAAGAAGAATTCTTCTGCATGCCATAGAATTGAGTTCATTTACTATGATATGTATCCTGATGTTTTTGAGTAAATTTGGTGAATACTGCATGACTTTTAGTTTCGGTCTATATGCATTATTCTTGTTTCTGAGGATACTACATATGCATCATAGCTATTGTTTATTTTATTTCTGTCATAGTTGTTAATTTCCTAATATCCGTGAATCGAACTTATGAGTTCTGTTTTCTTTCCCAGTAAGTTTTATTAGCAGTAACATCAATATATTAAATTAAGTCTAATAGTACACTTAATTCACGTAACCTTTCAAAATCAGTAATATAAGATTCACATGGCGCTAAGCTTTAATTGTTTGTCCGCATCTTGTAAAGAATCCAATTTGTATGTCTATTATGTGTCACATGAAGAATAGGATGTATATCTCTCTGTTCAAATTAGAACTAAGAAACTAAACGTACATACCTCGTATCCAAAATTTGACCATTTCAAATTAATGGTATGCATTATAAGTATTCATTCGATCTGACTGTTAATTTATGTGGTCTCAGAGGGTGCCAAGCTCAGTGACAATGAGTGGTATTTCTTCAGCTTTCGTGATCGTAAGTATGCCACTGGCTCTCGCGCAAATAGGGCTACAAAGTCTGGTTATTGGAAGGCCACAGGTAAAGATCGTACAGTATATCATCCCAAGACACGTGGAATCGTTGGGATGAGAAAGACACTCGTGTTTTACAGTGGAAGAGCTCCTAATGGAGTAAAGACTGGCTGGGTCATGCATGAGTTCCGTTTAGAGAATCCGCATACCCCACCAAAGGTATTTTTTGTTACCTGATGTACAAATTATCGACATAAGTAAATGTTTTTTAATATATAGTGGTCTACCAAATGAGTTCCTAATATGATGAATTGCAAAATCAAATACATGGATGCATAGCTTAACCATCAGTCATTGTTTATGTATTTCGGGTATTTGTCCCATATATCATTTATTAGCATTTATACCCCCATGAACCTTAAATGACATTATTTCTCCCATTAGGTTGATATATCACGCTAGAATCACGTACAATAAATTATTATTTTTCCTTAGTTTTCCTAAAAACTAAATTGTCCTGTAAATTAAGTGCAAAAAAAAAGTAATGATGTGTGAAATTTTGGGGATGCAAGCGCTAATAGAATAATTTTTGGATATCTTTTTTGATCCTTTATAAGCTGGTCCCTGCCAAATGAGAGAATCTAATATGATAAATTTTGTTAAATCAATACATAGGTGCAATGGTTAGTGCTATTACAAACTAAGATAATGTGGTTTTAAAATCACGTAGTGTGTGTGTATGGTGTATTTGTATCATATTGTATTGAAAGTGACATGGTATAAGTTATGATACACACTTATCCAACTGTTCCAATGTCACACCCTTGGACTCACATCACATATGTATGTCCAAGAAAACGGTAGTATCAAGTCAGTATGCATGCCCAATCACTTTCCTAAATCTACTTTGTTTAAGGCTCATGTATCTTTCGTGGACCACAAGAGTTGATGCACACGCTCCATTGCCCTATCATGCTATATCACACATGGCTATATAGAACTTTGTTTGCCCTAATTTTTGGAGCGAATAATATTTCTACCGAAAACTTAGTCATACACAGCCAAAGTTTGGTTCTAACTGTAGCTCTTTTTCTTTTTGGGTGACAGGAGGATTGGGTGCTATGTAGAGTTTTCCATAAAAGGAAGGGAGAGGTTGCTAGTGGTTCTAGTGTAGAGAACTTGGCGTCCTCCCTCCTTTGCTTTTTGATATGATGGGATCATCATGCATGAATAATGTCCCACATCAAGAGGGCAACAGCTCAAATACCTTAGTAAATTTGGGGGTATTTCATTATAATTTCCATGATTTTACACAAGAGTTGGAGACTACAGATTTGATGAGCATGGAGATGGGTATGGGATCTAAGGATGGAGGGGATGATGACTATGGATTCCTCTTTGATGTGGGGCTAGATGATGATCATGCCATGGGAGCTAAGGGGATGGGGATTAATGTGGAAGACCTGGTGTTCTAATTTAATTGACGAGCTAGGTAGATTGAAAATTTAAAGGATGATCTCTAGTTCTAGATGAAAGTGCATGTATTGGTCTAAGCTAATAGAGAAGATTAATTTGTAAATTTGTGATTGTGAGTGATTGTTGTGAAATTATTAGTATGTACAATTTGGGTGTGGGCATTAATTTGAAAAATTGTGTATATGTGCAACCGAGATGATATGCTTATTAACTCTGTTATCTTGCAGTTGTTTGCTCTCTCAATATATTATGGGTGAATTTTAAAAAACCCCTCTCAACTATGGGGCTTGTTTCAGAAAACCCCCCTCAGCTATTTTATCATTAGAAAACCCCCGTCAAATTTGAGGGTATTGTAGATAACCTTGACGGTGTTGTAGATAACCCCCCTCAACTTTCAGAATATGACTAAACCCCCCTTAACTATGGGGTGTCTCACAAAACCCCCCTTTATCTTTCTACTTTTTTCAAGTAACGCCCTAATATTATTAATTTGAATTATGCAATGACTAAAATACCATTGTTTGAAAAAAATATGCGAGTTTAAAAACCCAACCCAATCAAAATA
Source organism: Asparagus setaceus (assembly GCA_012295165.1). Taxonomy (NCBI): domain Eukaryota; kingdom Viridiplantae; phylum Streptophyta; class Magnoliopsida; order Asparagales; family Asparagaceae; genus Asparagus; species Asparagus setaceus. Next base: position 58,491,459 of record CM022703.1, on the reverse strand, counting down.
TTAGACTTCGGTTCGATGGGTTTTGATGAGGAAACTAATCTTCAAAAAAAATTTAAAAGTTTTAATTGTTTCAGACATTACAAGTATGGATAAACATAAAATAAAAAAGTTTAATTTTTCAAAAAAGAAAGAAAAATTAGATTTGCACGTGAACCTAGCAATGAAGATGGAGGGATAAGAAGAAGGGGAAATAAAATGAGAATTATTTTTAACCAAAAAAGTTAAAAAGGAACACTACGGTAAAAAATTTAATGTCTTAGGGATAGTATGGTCATTTTAAATCATTTAATCCTTTAGATTTTAATTATATTAGTTTAGGGGGTTAAGTGAGAAAAGTTGAGGGGAGATAAATCATATTTTGAAAGTTGAGGGGGTTTCTCTACAAAGACTATATAATTGAGGGGGGTTTTCTAAAGTTAAAATAGTTGAAGGGGGTTATCTGAGACGACCCCCATAGTTGAGGGGGGTTTTCTAAAATTAATCCATATATTATTTATCTATTTTCACTGTGACTATAAGGGGTGAGACCATAATAATTCAATAGTTGAGGATCGGAAGCTTTGGGTGACATATAGTCTAAGTTATAAATAGAGTTTTTACATAAAAACTACCTTAACTTTTACTCCAATGATGCAAACCACCTTATTTATTTATTCATGTTTGACAGAAACCACCTTAGCTTGCTAGTGTGTTTGTAATGTCACACTTTTTTTAATATTCTGTTAACAAGACAGTTGAAGTTCCTATTTTACCCTCATTCATCTTCTGCTCTCTCCATCTCCTCCCTCCCCTCTCCCCTTCCCAGTCTTCCTCTTTGTCTCCACAAAACTCTCCCTCTTCTTCTCCTCTCGCTCCCCTCCCTAGCTCCTCAGCTCTCTCATCCTCTCTCGCCTCCCCCCCGGTCCCCCACCACCTCCTCCCTGCCCTCAAACTCTCCCCTTCCCCTTTCCCCCTCCATCTTCTAACTCCCCTCTCCTCCCTCTTCTGCCAGTTCGATGAATTATCCGAAAGAAACTTCTCCTTTGACTGCCTTGAATCGATTAGGATGGGGGTTGAGGGGACATGTGAAGGGAGGAGGGAGAAGATGTACGTAGAAGGTGAGGGTGAGAGGTTGATTTAATGGAGAGAGAAGAGATGAGGGGCAGAGAAAGGAGAAGAGGGCGAGGGTATTTATGGAATTCCACAAAAAATATCAGCAGAATTTGCCAAAATGTGTGGCATTGCAAACATACTAGCAAGTTAGGGTTGTTTTTGTTAAAATATAAAAATAAAAATCAACAAAGTGGTTTCCATCGATTTAAGTAATATTTAAGGTGGTTTTCATGTAAAAAGAGGACACTATTTTTTTTCGTACAAGATGTCACGACATAAATTGTCTTACTATTATAAAGCGAATGATGATATTATATAGATTCGGCTAAAATGCCAGTTTGGTCCCCGTATTGGGGCTTCAAACTCAAATTATTCCTTACATTTTCTTTTCCTCAAATTAGTTCCTATATCACATTTTAATTACAAACTAGGTCTTTTTTCAACATCTGATATAAAGTGGATGCTAATTTTTCGTTTATGACCACATTACCCTCAAGAGCCTCAAGAGATCCTTGTATTTTTTATTTAAAACACCTCTCTTTTAATCCATTTAAAATCAATTTAAGCTTGCTAAAAAGTTAAATCACTAAAACTAGCTAAGAACATAGGCGAGCTACATAATTAACCATATAAGTACCGAGAAGAAGTGTATATCTTTGTTTGAAACGTAAAATTGCAGCAGGATCAAATAATTGACAAGTAGGTAATAATTAAAAAATATCGTTACCTTTAAATTATTAACTTTTATATGAATAAACTTGACAGTTTTATTCTTTTCAAATATTAAGAAAGAGAGCATGTTCTAATTTTATTTTGCAATTGATATTTAATATTTTTCTCGAGGAAATGAATTGGTAGGACAGTGTTCTCCTTTCAATTCTTATTGAGTGGAAATTTTTAATATAAAAATAAAATAGCACTAAGTTTACATCTAACAGGGGTTCAGTTAGTTGAGAAAAAAGTAAGTGGGAGCACAAATTTGAGTGTGGGTCCTTAGTCCGGAACTAAACTGATATTTTAGCCATAGTTTTTTTTCCTTAAAAAAATAATATCAGTACTAGTGTGTCCAAAGAAACTAATATTAATAATAAGTAGTTGAGATGCAAATATCATGATAATTTCTTTGCTAACTAGGAACACCTAGGATAAAATGAATAAAAATTGTTATCATCCTATGTTGTTGAGTCCGTATATATCATAAGGATTTGATATTCATGGTCAATTGTGAACTTCCTCGTGCTTTGCTTTCTTCTTCTTGAGTGCATGTCGGCTATTACCTATGCTTGCATGCATGTATTAAATGCACATGATAATGAGAAAAGCTCACCACCTTCAGCTTGATCTGAGTGGAAATCAATTTAAGGCCACACACACACATAACACGCGTCGGGCACTGCTTGGCGTTTCCCTAGTCTCAAATCTTAAATTTGAGCGGTTTAAAGCTAACGGCTTTAAATTCTACATAGTTAATGTTATAACTAATAACAAGATTAGTCGACTACTACTTGAGTAGTCGACTACTACTTGAGTAGTCGACTACTACTTGAGTAGTCGACTACTACTTGAGTAGTCGACTACTACTTGAGTAGTCGACTACTACTTGAGTAGTCGACTACTACTTGAGTAGTCGACTACTACTTGAGTAGTCGACTACTACTTGAGTAGTCGACTACTACTTGAGTAGTCGACTACTACTTGAGTAGTCGACTACTACTTGAGTAGTCGACTACTACTTGAGTAGTCGACTACTACTTGAGTAGTCGACTACTACTTGAGTAGTCGACTACTACTTGAGTAGTCGACTACTACTTGAGTAGTCGACTACTACTTGAGTAGTCGACTACTACTTGAGTAGTCGACTACTACTTGAGTAGTCGACTACTAAGGCCCAAACAAAGCAACACCTTCGTCGATCGCAGATTAGTCGACTACTAACTCGTAGTCGACTACTACTTGAGTAGTCGACTACTACTTGAGTAGTCGACTACTACTTGAGTAGTCGACTACTACTTGAGTAGTCGACTACTACTTGAGTAGTCGACTACTACTTGAGTAGTCGACTACTACTTGAGTAGTCGACTACTACTTGAGTAGTCGACTACTACTTGAGTAGTCGACTACTACTTGAGTAGTCGACTACTACTTGAGTAGTCGACTACTACTTGAGTAGTCGACTACTACTTGAGTAGTCGACTACTACTTGAGTAGTCGACTACTACTTGAGTAGTCGACTACTACTTGAGTAGTCGACTACTACTTGAGTAGTCGACTACTACTTGAGTAGTCGACTACTACTTGAGTAGTCGACTACTACTTGAGTAGTCGACTACTACTTGAGTAGTCGACTACTACTTGAGTAGTCGACTACTACTTGAGTAGTCGACTACTACTTGAGTAGTCGACTACTACTTGAGTAGTCGACTACTACTTGAGTAGTCGACTACTACTTGAGTAGTCGACTACTACTTGAGTAGTCGACTACTACTTGAGTAGTCGACTACTACTTGAGTAGTCGACTACTACTTGAGTAGTCGACTACTACTTGAGTAGTCGACTACTACTTGAGTAGTCGACTACTACTTGAGTAGTCGACTACTACTTGAGTAGTCGACTACTACTTGAGTAGTCGACTACTACTTGAGTAGTCGACTACTACTTGAGTAGTCGACTACTACTTGAGTAGTCGACTACTACTTGAGTAGTCGACTACTACTTGAGTAGTCGACTACTACTTGAGTAGTCGACTACTACTTGAGTAGTCGACTACTACTTGAGTAGTCGACTACTACTTGAGTAGTCGACTACTACTTGAGTAGTCGACTACTACTTGAGTAGTCGACTACTACTTGAGTAGTCGACTACTACTTGAGTAGTCGACTACTACTTGAGTAGTCGACTACTACTTGAGTAGTCGACTACTACTTGAGTAGTCGACTACTACTTGAGTAGTCGACTACTACTTGAGTAGTCGACTACTACTTGAGTAGTCGACTACTACTTGAGTAGTCGACTACTACTTGAGTAGTCGACTACTACTTGAGTAGTCGACTACTACTTGAGTAGTCGACTACTACTTGAGTAGTCGACTACTACTTGAGTAGTCGACTACTACTTGAGTAGTCGACTACTACTTGAGTAGTCGACTACTACTTGAGTAGTCGACTACTACTTGAGTAGTCGACTACTACTTGAGTAGTCGACTACTACTTGAGTAGTCGACTACTACTTGAGTAGTCGACTACTACTTGAGTAGTCGACTACTACTTGAGTAGTCGACTACTACTTGAGTAGTCGACTACTACTTGAGTAGTCGACTACTACTTGAGTAGTCGACTACTACTTGAGTAGTCGACTACTACTTGAGTAGTCGACTACTACTTGAGTAGTCGACTACTACTTGAGTAGTCGACTACTACTTGAGTAGTCGACTACTACTTGAGTAGTCGACTACTACTTGAGTAGTCGACTACTACTTGAGTAGTCGACTACTACTTGAGTAGTCGACTACTACTTGAGTAGTCGACTACTACTTGAGTAGTCGACTACTACTTGAGTAGTCGACTACTACTTGAGTAGTCGACTACTACTTGAGTAGTCGACTACTACTTGAGTAGTCGACTACTACTTGAGTAGTCGACTACTACTTGAGTAGTCGACTACTACTTGAGTAGTCGACTACTACTTGAGTAGTCGACTACTACTTGAGTAGTCGACTACTACTTGAGTAGTCGACTACTACTTGAGTAGTCGACTACTACTTGAGTAGTCGACTACTACTTGAGTAGTCGACTACTACTTGAGTAGTCGACTACTACTTGAGTAGTCGACTACTACTTGAGTAGTCGACTACTACTTGAGTAGTCGACTACTACTTGAGTAGTCGACTACTACTTGAGTAGTCGACTACTACTTGAGTAGTCGACTACTACTTGAGTAGTCGACTACTACTTGAGTAGTCGACTACTACTTGAGTAGTCGACTACTACTTGAGTAGTCGACTACTACTTGAGTAGTCGACTACTACTTGAGTAGTCGACTACTACTTGAGTAGTCGACTACTACTTGAGTAGTCGACTACTACTTGAGTAGTCGACTACTACTTGAGTAGTCGACTACTACTTGAGTAGTCGACTACTACTTGAGTAGTCGACTACTACTTGAGTAGTCGACTACTACTTGAGTAGTCGACTACTACTTGAGTAGTCGACTACTACTTGAGTAGTCGACTACTACTTGAGTAGTCGACTACTACTTGAGTAGTCGACTACTACTTGAGTAGTCGACTACTACTTGAGTAGTCGACTACTACTTGAGTAGTCGACTACTACTTGAGTAGTCGACTACTACTTGAGTAGTCGACTACTACTTGAGTAGTCGACTACTACTTGAGTAGTCGACTACTACTTGAGTAGTCGACTACTACTTGAGTAGTCGACTACTACTTGAGTAGTCGACTACTACTTGAGTAGTCGACTACTACTTGAGTAGTCGACTACTACTTGAGTAGTCGACTACTACTTGAGTAGTCGACTACTACTTGAGTAGTCGACTACTACTTGAGTAGTCGACTACTACTTGAGTAGTCGACTACTACTTGAGTAGTCGACTACTACTTGAGTAGTCGACTACTACTTGAGTAGTCGACTACTACTTGAGTAGTCGACTACTACTTGAGTAGTCGACTACTACTTGAGTAGTCGACTACTACTTGAGTAGTCGACTACTACTTGAGTAGTCGACTACTACTTGAGTAGTCGACTACTACTTGAGTAGTCGACTACTACTTGAGTAGTCGACTACTACTTGAGTAGTCGACTACTACTTGAGTAGTCGACTACTACTTGAGTAGTCGACTACTACTTGAGTAGTCGACTACTACTTGAGTAGTCGACTACTACTTGAGTAGTCGACTACTACTTGAGTAGTCGACTACTACTTGAGTAGTCGACTACTACTTGAGTAGTCGACTACTACTTGAGTAGTCGACTACTACTTGAGTAGTCGACTACTAAGGCCCAAACAAAGCAACACCTTCGTCGATCGCAGATTAGTCGACTACTAACTCGGTGTAGTCGACTACTAAGGTTCCAAATGAAAACCATCTCTCATTATTCTTGAGTAGTCGACTACTACTTGAGTAGTCGACTACTAAGCCCGAAAAACTGTCTTGTGCATATTCTACATCTATTTTTCTTATAGTATAAGCTGGCTGATTCTTTTTCTTTGAATTAATCCAACTTTGTACAAGATATTTTACCTTCGTAAATCTAAGATCCCATTTGGCAAAGGGTTAAAAAGGAGGAATTAAGGAGAAGAGTTAATACAGTTTATTCATTTGTTAATCCGAATGGTAAAACTTTTAATCCGTTAGGTTGGTTTTCATTTTAATCCTTGTTGTCATTTTTTGTGTTTGAGAATAAAAAGAATTATGATTACTTTCTTTATAAATAGAAGACTTATGTTTTAATCCGTCTAAATAAATGGATTTGTAAACTCTTCGTTTTTGAAGGGTTATCTCCCCTCTAGAGAAATTTGTAAACCATTCTATTATTTTTCACGTTTGGCAAATTATGAGGGGTTAACTCAGTATATACCATATGCAATTTTTTGTTTGTTTGGCAGGCTAAAAAGGAGTTAACTCTTGCCCTGAATACTAGTGAATTTAGTTACGGTTAGTATCAATGGTGAATCTACAATGGGGGCAATGAAGTCAATTGCCCCTACCGATCTCTTAAGAAATACATTTAGTGTTAAGAACATATGTCAAATTTGTCCACATACTATTTGCCCTATTAACCCCCTAGTCCTCTTGATTTTTGAAAACAAACACCCGTATTTAGTATTAGTGTTGCTGATATTTAGATAAAAGTATCATGTACTAGTTATAATTGGGTAAAAATCCTCTTCATTCTTGGTTGTAGAGAATCTCTACAACTCGCCAATCACATCTACTCATTCTATGAACCCCATGAATGATATTGTTTAAACAAATTATTTAAAAATCCTTTTATTTGTGGGACCCACTAAATGAGCCAATGTTGCCGTTTCACATAACCAATTATCGGGGCTCTCTATTATTAAAGATGTAGAGATCCGAACTCAATTATAAAGTTTTGCTCACGATGATCAAAGTTTCTTAATCCGCCCCGGTTCGCCCATTTATTATTTATAATTGCAGTTGAAAACTATATAGACCGGGAATAATAACAGACAGAATAGGATTCAAGACATTCCAACTGATGTCAGTCTTTAAGGACGTTACAAAAAGTTAGCGGGCTCTTAACAAATTGTATTCTGTGTCCCCACAAGCCAGCCATTACCTTGTTGCATTTGGGCTCTTGACAAATTAAGGCCACTCGCACATTTCATTTTCTTCTTTTATGTGTCTTTTTCTTATACATGTACATTTTCTTCCTGATATGTGACTCTTTACCTACCTATGGGTATTACCAACACGTGAATCTAGGAGAAAAGTTCATGATCATAATTATGATAATAATGTAGCCATTAAATTTGCCACCACATAAAAGTTTGCTAACACGAATTTTTCTCCCTTTTCAGTAAGTCAGAGTTAAGTGACTTTGATATTTGTCCATTCTCTGCTTTCAAAATAAATAGATAACTCATGAATAATGGATTGGTAATAAAAGGATGTGAGAATCAATTAAACCATAATCTAATTAGTTTATCAATTAATTACTCTAATTAAAGTAGTAGTGACATGAATTAGATAGAAGTTGTGGCGAGACTTAGGGGTTTGTAATTGAGTTAAACGGGTAAGAGGATTTGTAAGGGATTGAAATGGAGAAGATGAGAGTTTGAAATGAGTTTGGATTTGCACTTGAGTTAAATGGGTAAGGGGTTTGTAAAAAGAAGACATGGAGAATATGAGCGTTTGAAATAAGTTTGGGTTTATAATTAAGTTAAATATGGAAACTACTTTCAAATTTTAATGATTTGGGAGGACTAATATCAAAATAGTGAAGAATTGAGGGACTAATTTTAAAATTTTCTCGTTGGCGACCAAGTTTTGGGCCTATTTGACCATTGGGGTCAACAAAAAATATCAAACTATTGCCAGAGTAATAAAAAATACCAAAGTCTCAAAAGAGGTCAATTAAATAAAAAAACCAATCTAGTGTTTTAGCCATTTTTTAGTATTGAAAATGTCCTCGCACTTGGAAATCAGTGGAAACGTTTCACGCTTCAAAAATCAACAAAATTCCCCACACCTAGAACAATCTGGAAATATCATCAAACCTGGAAAATTTTAAGGAGAAAAATACAGCGTATCTCTACATCCTACAACTCTTGTTCTCCAGTTGCTCTCCAGCAGTAGTACAAAATTATACAGTTCATGCTTTATCAAATTACGACAGTTGCATTATCTGCAAGTATTGATAGCATATCTTACATTTATCACGGATTTTCATTACATTATTTAGAATTTATCACAGATTTTCATTACATTATTTAGAACTTTCTGAGCATCAACCTCAGTATTCAACAGTGAAGATTAATTAGTCAATTAAGTAAACACTAAACCAACTCACAGTGATATATCATCTTGAGGAATGAAATAATCTCCAGGGTTCTAGTATTCGCATAATAGAGTTTAAATAGCCTTACAACAATATTCTCATGTGCCATTATATCACTCATGCAACTTGAACTGATACCTCTCGAAATACACTCATTATTTGTTTCTTCAGTAAACTGCCAAAAAAACTGCCAGAATAATACAAGTTGCCAAAGATTGTCTATTGCGAATCTCCTCATCTTTTTAAGGATGCCTTCAAAACCTTCAGTGAGAAATTTGATATCATCACCATCTGCAATATGAAACAAGCTCATCATCTGAAACCAACAGAATTCGGTGGAGAAACCAACAATCTCAACTATGCCAAACTTGATTGCAGTCTCATTAGACCATTTCAATCCCCCGAGCTAACTTGACTCCATCTCTCCACTCCCTGAAGCCAAAGTATTGCTCTCATTAGGTAGTTCAGGGTTAACAGTCAAATTTTCACCAGAGCTAACCAAACCTGGACCATCCATTTGCTTAGATGAATCACCAACTGTCCCCTCTGTTAATATAGGATCGGCATCTGAAGACTGTGAAGCAACATCATCAGATTTTGGCAGGGTTACGATTGGATCACTGGCATTAGCAATTGTAACACTCGAGTCAGAAGCAGTTGAATTATCTACTATGGGTTGAACAGAATCAACTGTCATCATCTCATCCAATCCGCTTGAACTAGAAGCAGCACTAGCTTGAGGATGAGGGTTTTCAACCTGATAAGCAGTTTCAGCAACATTTGCGTCAGTAGCTATGGACTCATTAGAATGATCAACACCCTCTGGAGCCATGTCTTCATTTTTGCTAGCTTTCCTTAGGTTATCAGGTGCATTAGCAACTTTGTCTGTATCGTTAGCATCAGTAGGATCTGAACTAGACAAATCTGTTTCACCAACATCTTTCATTTCTTCGTCAACAGTATGACTCCTGGCCACAATTTCTTCCTCAAGCGCCCGATTCTTCGCTGCAATTTCTTCCTCAAGTGCCCTCTGTTTTGCAGCGACTTCTTCCTCAAGTGCCCGCTGTTTTGCTGCAATTTCCTCCTCTAATCGTAGACGTTCCCTGTGCTCTTCCAGTAACCTCTGAACTCTGTCGTGCTCAGATATCAGATCTCCATAGCGCTGCTGAAGATTTCGTTCAAGCCCTTTTTGTTTGTCGACTTCTTCTATCAAGCTACCAACTCTGTATGAAGCTGCCACTACTTCCTGCTTTTGCAGAGCTTGAAAGCATTCTAGCTCTGTTGCTGCTGTGTCCATTTGCTTGAATGTGGCCTCAATCTGGGACCATAACTTCCCAGCCCTCATCTGTTTATTCAAACAGAAAGGAAAATTATGCAAGATAATATTAGATTGGGAACATACAATGGCATTAGTTTTAAAAAAAGGGATCAATTGGTAATTGATTATTCAGGTTTCAAATATAATAGATTATTCAGGCACCTGATGTCCATGTGTGAGAAGTTTAATCTTGTTTTCAAGTTTGGTTGCCTTCTTTGCCTCATCATCCAATCTCTTTTTCATTATTTCGAAGTCATTCTGCAAAGCAGCCAGCTTTTCACTATTACCAGCAACACTGGCAAGACCAAATGTATTACGACCAGGAAAGTACATGAGATCTTCTTGGCATGCATCACGTGCTTTAACGAAATCGTCAAGAGACTCATTCTCATGGCCCATGGCCACTTGGAGAAACTCAACCTCTTCCCTAATCAGAGAATCAGCCTACAAAAAACAATGAAATAGCGATGCATAGGTTTATGTTTTAATGTCATATCTGAAGAGAAACTTTGCAGACTAATCTTTTTAGAACTGTAATAATGAGTAGTAATAGTACCATAGGAACAAATTCACATAAGGAACAATATCCGAATGACACATAACATCTTTTAAAACTTGACTTATTGTGGTTCAGCACCAAATGGAACACTCAAAAGTTCATGAGGAACAACAATCTAAGGATTAATTGAACAACAAAACAAACTGAAAGTTTAACAAATCCATGCCCAAAGTACAGACATTACACTGTACAGGGAGAAATAAGATAAATGGAGAGAAAGCTTCGTAATTCACTTTGTTGTGAGAGGAATCAATACATTTTTTGGCAAATTCAAGCATAAGAAATTAAGAAATTGTGTGAAGGAACTAGGAATGCTATTTCGAAACTTAAACAACAATTTGCCAGCAATAAAGCTAGTTTTGATATAAGGAATTACCAATCAAATTTGGACATAAAAAAAACATGAAACAGGATGTATTAAACAAATTCAAACTTATGGCTATGATGAGAAGATCTCTGCTCATATTAAAATGAGCCCAGTATCAAATAGTTTTCTATGATAAATAACATTAAAGAAACCTGATTTTCGAGTTCTCTTCGAAAGTGGCACTCCACAGACATGGTAAAATAATGATACAGAAAAATGTCTGAAAGCAATGGAAGTTCACTTCAAAAATGGCACTTAGCAGAGAAGTTAACATCAGGAATGACACATAAAATTAAATCCCTACTACCAGTAGAAGTGTGTTGATTAGTAGTTCTAGTTGCAACAAGGTTTTTAATTCAAATGCACAAAATTAAGTATAGATTGCCTCCTTGAATACTAATAGAAATTCACAAAAAGTAATTTATAGTTTAATTTCACCTGGTTCTACTTATCTTTAGAGCTTATTTTTATTTTCCAATACTAAAGCGGCTTCTTCCCTTGGTTACTATATAAGCAACACTACTGAAAGGGTATTAAAGACAAGAAGGCTAAGTACCATTTGAAAGCAAGAAATGGTCAAAAACTGGAACTGCACAGAGAAGAAATAAGAAAAATATAATCAAAGATATTTGTCAACTCTACAGAGAAGAAATAAGAGAAATATATACGAAGATAGTTGTCGATTATAACTTGGCACACTTGCATTAAAGGACCAAAGGATTATACTTGGTGAGACATAAACATATTACCAAGGATACTTTTCAGTGCAATGGGAATTGCACTTTTAGAGACCAAATATCCATTATCCATTGGTACTTTAACTTTCGAGGCAGATACGATACCAAATGTTCCTTAAAAGAATTGGAAGAGTTGATAGTATAGGATTCCAAGTGCTAAAACCACTGACCACCAATTACCTCCTGAGTACTGAGGAAATGGATAAAACTCTAAACAGGATAGGATTCATACTGTAATGAAAATAAATAATATGTGCAAAATTAAAAAGTTTGAGGGAACCACAAGAGTGATGAATAGATCCCAAAAAAACCTCATTGGAGGACATAAACCAAGTTCTACCTAATCAGAAAGAGGACAGCTGTCTAATGCTGACAGATTGGTGACAGGGAACAAGAAAAAAAATATCGTAAACTTAGCTGGCAACAGAGCTAAAGACTAGATCTTCCTAGCAAATTCTGAAGGTAACCTAGGTAAAATATATGAAAATATATAAGAATACAGTCATTACGAAAGGCAATCAGCCTCTCGGAGAGAATTCTACTGAAAGGAGTCCTTATTCAATAATGTTATGAAAGATTTATACGGCCTTTACTTCCCAAATATGGGAAGGAAAGGTTTAAAAAAGGTTCCTGTAAGAGGTTGGACATTTCTCTCCATATCCCTAATACCAATGTTCTCTTCAGCATAAAATAAAAATCAAATTTAAAGGAAAAAACATGATCCCATATAGTCAGTTCGCATATCTGAATTATGTAATAACTAATACCTGGTTCCCTGGATGTTAATTTCATCTATGCTCCTTATTTGACGTTTCTAGATGTTGTGAAAAACTCTTAGAAAAATAATTTAAATGGCGTCATACTACATCATTCAGGATTTTATACATATTTTCAATGTTACAGAAGGCGCTAGGCGGACTAGGTGTTTGAGCTAGCGTCTAGACTCCTAGGCATTTGGCTATTTTTAAAATTATTTAATTATAATAATTGATAAAAATATGTATTAAATTCATATAAATTTGCAACAAAAAAAAAAGGATAGAAATCTTAGATCCACAATAAACCATGCATACTTAAATACTAAATAGCCAAAGTAATAACTAACAATGTTATAGAAAGCACTAGGAAGCCAACGCGTTGGACCCGACGTCTAGAGCCTAGAACATTTTTCTTTTTTTATTTTTTAATTATAATAATTGATAGTAAATGTAAATGTTATAGAAAACTTTGGTGCCGGACTGGTGTCTAGGCGGATTTCTTTCTTCATTTACGTGGTGGTCGAAGAGGTTTTGCTGAAGGTCAGAGGAGGTAGTGGAGGTGTTCATATTTGGAGATTAAAGAAGTTTGGAGGAGATTGGAGGACGTGGAGGCTGCAACATAGAAAATCACAATCAAGGCCTAAAGGGTGCAATCCATATAAGAAGACAATGCTCTCCTAAATACTCCTAAAACCTAGGTGGGCAGCCTAGATACAGCCTAGGCGCTAGGCGCTAGTTAGGCGGCCTAGGTACCGTCTAGGCCTAGGTGTACGCCTAAGTGGACTAGGCGGAGGCTTTTTAAAGCAGTGCATATTTTACGTCCAAATATCACTTCTTAGAATTTGTTATATCACTGAATGGTGTATGATAAGCCTCTAAGCTCCTCTTCACTTTCTAATTTGCAAATTATCCCTTTAAAGTCTTGTTAACTAAAAATAATACCATTACAAGGAGAAAATAGAAGCCAATCCTGTAAAACCGATATAATGTGTTATGTAGCACAACAGACTTATTTTGTCTGCACAATTTTGAAATAGTGCAGCAGATGTGTCTCAGTGTTGCACTGCATCAATAGAATGTATGCTGCATTGTGAATCTTTAACACATAATACTAAATTATTTTTGCTTATTGGTCATATGTTGGGTTAAAATGGGTTTAAACCTGGCACCCCCTCCATGGGACTGTGGGTCCCAATACCCCCAACCTCTTCTCCCCTTTCACCTCATACGTCATATATTTAATTACTGAAAATATCACTTGTCCTAAAATAATATGGTTATCTATATACCCAACTATGTGACTAGGACCTGACACCCATAAACATGATACCTCACCCAGCCCCCTCTTCTACCCTTTCACCTCATATGTCATACATTTAATTATTGAAAATATCACTCGTCATACCTTTCAGTTACTCAAAGACTAAGGTAATGGGGTTATTTATCTACCCAACTATGTGACCAGTACATGACACCCATAAGCATGGTATATCATAAATATTTACATGACACTCCTAGACCTTTCAATCCCAAAGGAGTCCCGTTTCTGCCACCGAACTTTACAAATTGTGGATTACATGATTAGGCTTTTGTTAGGTAGGCTAATATTTTTACAACATGCAACTACCTTGCAATAAATGGTCTTTTAAAAAAACTGCCCGAAAATAATGAAAATAGAGTGCAGCAAGTGAAGGTCAAGTCTTAAGTGACTCAAGTTTACCTGATTATTTATAAGCAGAAGGAAATAACTCTTAGCTGGTCCTATGTTCTCAAACCTTCCATTATAACTGACTCTCATAAAGAAACTGCCCGGCAAAAACATTTTTAAGATCCCAGAATCTGGCCTACACATAAGGCACCTTGGCCTTTCTCTATGGCACTTACTGGTCTAGGATAGTAATAGCATCTTCATCAATACAGAATCCATGTAGTCCCTCCTTTAAATAGTTATTAAACGCCACTGGGGAATCTTCAACAACCCAAATACCCCCATAAACAAAGTAAAAAAATTAGTACTAACTTATTAGCTAAACTAACATTAGCCACTAATAAATAGCTAAACAGGTTGGTTTTCACGTCTCAAATCCTATACCCGTGCAATTTAAAGAAGCCGCATCACCCATGGCTTAGAAGACTCCCTAAGTAGTGTCAAAATACTTAGTTCAGGATCTTATTAATTAGTGAGCAAGAAAGTGACGAGCGTCCTGCAAAACTAATGCTTTGTTATTGCTTACTTTGCTCATCTCTTTTACGCCACACAATACACATCCTCTTATTTATACATATACCTTTTTACGCTTTTACTATAGTGTTGTCAAGCAACAGTAAAGGGTGTCGGATTCCCCCTATACCTATATTAAAGTAAATGCATTTCATTAATAATTTAGTACGAGTGAGAGTTTTTAGATACCTAAGATTTCTGAGTCCTTTGGTTTAACCACTATATCACCGACACAAATTATTCTTTCCAAATGTTTGAGGAGCCAAATGTTTCAAGAGAATCATTTATAATTTAGACAAGTGTTAAAACTAGTAGACAATGTTTTAGAAAGCGCTAGGCATTTCCCACCGCCAGACCTAGTGCCTGGCGCCTAGGTGAACACTTAAGCGGCACAGAGATGTTTTTAACATCGAGAGAGGAAGGATTGTTTTCAAAGATTTAAATCATATCCTCACTGTTTTACTTGAGATGGACATAGAGTTTTGATCCAGTACATTTTAACCTCGCTTAATCTCTTCAACCGTTACTATGCTTAAGTAAGCAATATACCCCTTTCTAACACGTTAAAGTCCACGTAAACAGCCCGTTCTCCCTTAGGCGCTTCCAAGACTTAGACGAGCTGCCTAGGTAGCTCTTAGGTTTAAGCAACCGCCCAGTCCGCTTTTTAACACAATGCTAGTGGATAAGATAATCTAAAGAAAGATTCTTCCATGTTTCAGGATTCTATGCCGGATTACCAACAATTGAGGATTCATGTAGAAGGGTCCTAAAGAATGTTCCAAGAACTGATACTTGGCTACCAAGCTGTTCATAAATGATGTAATATCAAACACTGAAATTGGTGTTACAAGATTGGTAAGGGACAAGCAATTGTAGATTGAATTAATAAGAGACAAAAACATAAACAAAAAAAAACAGGGCAAGATGATAGAAATGGGTTAAAAAGTGATGGAAGGCCAAAGGTAAAGCCTGCAGGAGTATCAGTGGGAATGAAATATCAGACCATATGTGGTGGCACAAGAAGCGTACCTCCTTCAGTTCATCCTCTTTGAAATCTTCAATTTCAGGTACCGGCACAGAAGATTTCCCATTTGCCGCTCGCTTTACCCCTTTCTTTCTTTCCTTATCAGTTTTCTCTTCAAGTGGATACTTGGCATTATCGTGTTCTAACAACACAAGTAGCTCTTTGTTTATCATTTCATCAGCCTGTTCAAACAAAGTTGGGGGAACAAAGGAGCTCTTATCTTCATCCTTCCGCATTAACAAATTTCGAATAAGATCCAATGCAGCAACAGGTGGCCGAGGAAGCTCCCTTTGAAGAACTTTTGATCTCTTCCTGAGTAGGACCTCCTGTCTTGCCTGTTCCAAAGCTTTCTCTCTAGCTATTTTATCTGACATGTCCTCTTCAATTTTCTCTTCTACTTCTTCATTCTCCTCTGGAATGGGTTGAACAACTATCTGATACTCATTCTTAGGTTGTGGAAGGCTAGTTAAACCAGAACGCAAATTCCTTCTCAACTCAGACTGTCTTTGAATTTCATTATCTTCATTTATATGGAGCTCATCTCGATAAGGAGTTGATTTCGGTGTTGCACCAAAAGAATTCCCATCTCTAGATGGAGTCATCCCAATTCTAGGGGTAAGACCTGTAGGTCCTGGGCTCATCAAAGGAGTAGCCATGGGATTTGGAGTCTGGATTTCCCTTTTCCTAGGAGTGACTCCAGAAAAATCTGATGGATGTAACTCAGGGTTCTCCCCACCCAATAGTGGTGTCTGAGACTCTCTCAGCCGTGCAAGATTCTCAGCCTCCATCATGACGGCATCTGCTTTTCCTGCTGGTGTCCTTTGTGGGGTCCGCATGGGCGTCATTCCTTGTCTTGGAGTCTGAGAATAATTTGCAAGAAGAGCACGAGTAGCACCGCTTCCTTCAGCGAGCTCATCGGCACCCGAAATAAGATCACTCGCATAGCCCATCTTTGCTATTTCCTCTAACTCTTGATCTGAAATCTGCGGTGCTGGAAGCATAAGTTTTGACCTCTTTCTAACTGCCTCTGGATCGTTGAGCTTGTTCGCTTGCAATATTGCCGAAGGAGCATCTTGCCTCTGTGCGATTTTGTTCTTTGCTATATCTTGCTTCCTCAATTGTGCTTCTATATCAACCCTCCTTTTGCCTTCAAGCTCTTCTATAGTGGTTGGGAACTTAGGATTCTCTACAGGTCTCTCCTCTCCTGAGACATCATAGAACCCCGGAGGCGGTCTCTTTTCAAAGGGTATTTCTGCATTGTAATCAATCCCCTTCCTCTTCCTCCTCCTCTGCCTTGTAGGAATCCCAGCTGCCTTCAATTCTCGTCTCTTCTGCAATGAAGCCAATCTCCTCGCCTCTTCAAGCTGCTTTTCCCTAGCCTTTCTCTTCGCTTTTTTGCCCCTAGTGTTGGCTAACCTAGCCCTTGCCTCCGAGAGCATTTCCTTCTCGTCTTCATCCATATCGACCGGATCAGGGCGGGCCGGTTTTGACTCGGGATTAGGATCAATCTCTCCAGGTCGCAACTTTCGCGGGTCATCATTCGCCTCATAGTTCTCATCCTTTGCACAAGCTGCATCAAGAAGTTTCTCATAGCGCTCAAGACACTGAGATGGTGTTCTGCCCACAATCGGAGCAATGGTTCTCCACTGTGTAGGCATGAGTTTCGCCAGATGAAGCAATTTTTCATCTTCTTCTCGGGTCCACTCGGTCTGTTAAAAAAAGAAAATTGAAGTAACTTCAACATCATAACACGGGAAATGACATTGAAACAAGGTTTTTTTTTTATACAGTACCATTTAATGCTTATTTCATGTAAAGAGGAGGTTTTCGTCATAAATAATCCGAAAAACAAACCAATAACTGCTCGTAATATAAGCACAGTACAACGCTTTCAGCTAAAAATTAAGCATCATCCATAGTTCTAATATCAAAATTTTAAGCTTCAATATCCTAAGTCTAGAAATGACACTAAAAACAAAGATATTTCTTATAGTACATGGTCCTTTTGCGCAAATCACCCCAAAGTTCAGGGTTTTTATCTGAAATTTACCAAAATCTACGGCATTAAAGATCAAATTGAAATATGAAGTAATCTCAAAATACACCTTTTTAATGGAGGGATCGAGCCACTCATACCACCGAGCTTTGCACTGCTTCGCGGATTTGCGAACGAGAAGCGAAGAGATCCGAGCCCATTGATTCTTCCCGTACTTCATAACCGCCGCTTTGAGGATCTCATCCTCCGTGTTCTTCCAAACGCCGCCCTTTATCATAATCCTCATCTTGACTCCCCTTTTTTTGATTCGACCCCTCTGCTTCAAGGATTGAAGAGGTTTCTAGGGTTCGTCGATGCCCTAATTGAAGAAGAAGGAGAAGGGATTTGGTATTCGCTCGATTTCTAGGGTTTTAGGTTATCGAGTGGGGGTAGAGAGAGAGAGAGAGA
The DNA here is from genome assembly GCA_012295165.1 of Asparagus setaceus. Lineage (NCBI taxonomy): Eukaryota > Viridiplantae > Streptophyta > Magnoliopsida > Asparagales > Asparagaceae > Asparagus > Asparagus setaceus. Next base: position 58,473,399 of record CM022703.1, on the reverse strand, counting down.
GATGGACCTATTTTAGATCCAATTATTATATAAATGGATCTAAAATATAAATGGATCTAAACCCGTTACCCGCTTCTCTTTAAAATAGAGACAAAAGACAGAAAACTTATTTTTTTAAAAAGGAAAATTATGTTAGACTCCAAAATTTAAAAGCCCATGTGATTAAACTCTGGGTATCATTTCCTATGTACAAAAGCCCTAAATAAATTGCTATTTTATGTTTAAGCCCTTTAAACACTGTCAACCCAACAGTAAGAAGTAAAACCCAAAAAATCCCTAAACTACCCCTCATAATTACAAACACACACTCTCCTCTCTCTCTCTCTCACGGAGTCCACAGACCAACAACTCTCTAGCCCAAATGCCGCCGCTGCTGCTGTTGAAAAATTCCTCACCATGCGATCTCCCTTTCGTCAATATCCATCCAAGTTCATTTACCTAATTGGGACCTTATCAATTCCTTTGATTTTGTTTAATGATGACTTGATTGGGGGAATTGTGGGAGGAAGAAAGTAAGAGGAGCTTTTCCTGTAAATTTTTTTCGTAGTAGGAGTTGATTTCTATACTGATTGTTTTACTAGTAGTAGTAATGCTAACATGACTTTGAGTTGTTTTGTATTAATTACCCTCCCATGGGCTCGAATGCATGTGTCTTCAGAGGAAATTTTGTCTAACAACACCTGATTCTCTTCCCCGCGAGTACATATGTGTGCAATTTTGTGATTGTGCTCTTGTTCACTCTTTATTAAAGATAAAGATTTAATGAGAAAATTTTGCCTAAAACCGGCTTGACCTAGAGTGAAAGACTTTTTGGAAGCATTTGCTCACACTCTTTTTGCATCGGGTCATCACTATGGTATCCCTGCGGACATGAACAATTGCAGTTACCTACTGTGTTTCTGCAAATGTTGCCTTTGGGGGCATGGTGGCTTACCATTCCACACATCAACATCTACAAAATATCCATCCATGCCATAAAATAGCAGTTATAATGTTGCTGAATGATTTACTTTTGGTTTGTGCATCGGCTAATTAGCATTTAAATACCTTATAATTTCCCTAACTTTACACTTATATACCCTCACTTGTTTTTTGCAATATCTATTGATCATTATATTTAATTGTACTTTGATACCCTCATTATCTATTTTATTTGAATAAATATATCTGCAAGTAATGTTTTTTATCTTAATCTGCAGGTAATGAAGATTATCAAATAAGAGCTTCAAGGAATCAAAATACCTCACCTTGAATCCTACTAAAAGTCTATAGAAAGCCAAGAAAGCCCAAGTAAACGCCTAAGAAAAATCAGAGCAAAAATGACCACAGTAGCTCATTGTTGTAGGTGATGTAATGCGTTTCAAGTGAAAGCGTACAGGATAATTTTGTTTGATCTAATTGAGAATTATATAATATTCTCCGTCTTTCAATTATGAATCTAATGAATCAAATTTGAGCCAAATCGGAGTTGTAGAACTCAATATATGGTCATTTTAGTGAGTGGCAGAATCGTAAATAGAGCGATCGATTAGCTAATTGATTAGTGCTGAACATAATGCAATGAGTGGCTGATTTTGATTTCTTAGAGCCCAAGATTGATCCAAGGCTAATATTGATTGTTTTAGACTATAAATACAGGTACAGAGTGACGGTGAGGTGTATAAAAATTTTATAAACTCCTTTTTGAATAGGATGGTCACTCTTAATTGAGAAGGCCTTCTAAAATTATAAACTTTTTATTTATAATTAATAGAAAATTTTCTTTATTTTTAATTTTTATTCTTCTTCTCTTTTGATGATGAAGATGAATCTTTGCTTCACAAGAGGCTAACCCCTTGCAATGTAAGTTTTATTTTATATTTGGTAGATTGGATTTATTGCTTTGTAGTATAGATTTATTTTATGCTTTGTAGTGTAGATTTATTTTCTTACTATTTTAATTGTTTTGTAGTGTTTTTTTTGCTTTGTAGTTTAGATTTATTTTCTTATTCTTTAATGCTTTCTTGTCTTGTATAAATTTTCTTTCTTTGTTTTTATTTTGTAATATGAGTAACTAATTCTTGTAGAAAATCTAGGATTAGATAAAACTAGTTTAATTTTCTTTTGTGTTTTGAATTGCTCTCTTTGTGCTTAAAATGATCATGTTAGGATAATCAATTAGAAAAATAATTGGTAGAAAAAGAGTTTGATAGTCTATATTTTCCTTGAGTGGTTTGATAGGTTATGCTTATTCAATTTTAGGGTTACTATCTAGTTATTTATTTCTTTTCATGAGTAATAATATTGCTTAGATATGATTTTGATCGGTTCGCTTATTTTAAGTAACTTGATAATCTATGCTTAGAAAATCTAAGAAGTATGTAAATAAAATGAGATAATTCCTAAATACAATCTAAAATTAACTAGTGGATTCAATCCTAGATTCCTATTCTCCTCTCTTGATTTCCTCCATCTTTTCATTAACTCCTTATTTTGATTTGATTTTTTATTTGCTTTTATTGTGTTCTTTCTTTCTCTTATATATTCTTCCCTATTGTTTTAGCCATTTATTTTTGTGACAAATCGCTACCCAAAACACTTTCATTTACCTTCTCATTCTTTGTTCCTACACATTTCAAGAACTCATTTAAATTAGTCTTTCTAATACTCTCCTTCTCATGGATCGATATCTTAAATACTATAACTTGATTGAAATTTGTACTTTAATACCCTCTATTATGCAAACATGAGAATTCCACAACACCCCGATTTTTCACATATAATACTTACGAGCTAATATTAAAACTTTTAGCCCTTAATGATTGCTAAATTTATTGTTAGAATTATTTTATTTTAAAATATAATGCAAATAGGTTTAAAATATAATTTCTTTATAAATATTAGACATCTTTATTGTTAATACATCCAAGACCTTTTCTCAAATAAAAAGGATTAAAATAAAATTAGGATATGCTTAACAGTGAATTTTTAAAAACATTTAAAAATTTCTAAAATTATCTTGTGAATGTCACATGAGAAAATTGGGAAAATTCTCAAGTTTGCATAACGAAAGTATTAAAGTGCAAATTTTAGAAACTTTAAGATACATGAGTGTCGCCACAAACAAGTGAGGGTATATAAGTGTAAAGCAATGTTTTAAAAGTGTGTTTTATAACTCATTATAACTTTTTCATTACCTAACGCGACAAAAATGTTACATAACACAAGCGAAAAATGCACATGACACGCGGACGGCCAAAAAATTTTAAAAATGCATTTTATGAGAGTTTTGTTGAGGGTTATATAACCTAATTTTTGTTATATTGATTACCATATTTGAACATGTGGATCACTCTCCACTGTCCAAATCTAATAATCCTCAACCCTTCATCACTATGAAAGCCCCGATCCTAAATCCTAGCCCCAAAATATCTCTCAACTTCTCGACTAACGAGAACTTCGACCGTGGAAACCTTTGACTACAAAACCTTCAACGACGAGATCTCAATGATGAAACCCTAGATCCTCCATCTACATCTCTTCCCTCCTCATCTCCATCTCCATCGAGATCCGGTCCTCGTTGCCATCTCAACGACGAAGGTCTAACTCCTCCATCTCCATCCCTTCCCTCCTCGCCTCCATCTCCATCGAGATCCACTCACCTCCATTGAAGTGATACCCTAGTGCCCGGAAGTCTCAGGTGGTGAAAGGCTCGGCAATTCTACACATCGACAAGATCCCATCCTCGGCTCTCTCCATCTCTACCTCTCGCTAAAGGCTTTCTCCAGTGACTTGGTCGGTATAGTGATGTAACAAAGTTTTACATATTTGTGATGTTCTTTAAAAATTTTGATTATTCTAATTATTAAAGTCATTGTGAATTGTTCAGATTTATAAAATATCTAAATAATTAATAAACAATATAACCTACATTACACGCTATATTATTTTAGTATTTTTTCCATAACCCTTAACAAGAGGTAAGCGTTATGTTATGCGTTATCGTTATTTTCAACATTGGTGTAAAGTTATGGAAACTATAAAGTATTTAAGTGCTAATTAGCCATTTGCATCCGTAAGGAATTAGATGTTTGTACCTTGGCAACCATCTTTGAGGTAGGGATTCCCTTCATATCCTTGAGAGCAATTGCGTGTATATCCATGCAGTCCATTGGTGGAATCACAACGGTAATCTTGTTGCTTCGGCATGCATATGAGGTGCGATTCTCCTTTGCTTCTGCCCATGTCACGTTATCTGCAACCCAGTCTAAATGCAAGGGGACACCATCCTGGAACTTCCGCAAAAAAGTTTGCAATCTCTGCAAATATACTTGTATCCTCAATGGGACTTCAAGCCCAGGCTGGTAATGACTTGGTATTAAGGAACTCATTCGCTGCTTCAAGAATTGAGGATGATACTATGCCCCACATTGATGTGAAAAGGAGGATGAGAATCCATCTATGCCGGTGCCGCCCCGGGGATCGAGAATGTGGCTAGCTTGATTTCCTCCATCTTTTCATTAACTCCTTATTTTGATTTGATTTTTTATTTGCTTTTATTGTGTTCTTCTCTTTCTCTTATATATTCTTCCCTATTGTTTTAGCCATTTATTTTTGTGACAAATCGCTACCCAAAACACTTTCATTTACCTTCTCATTCTTTGTTCCTACACATTTCAAGAACTCATTTAAATTAGTCTTTCTAATACTCTCCTTCTCGATGGATCGATATCTTAAATACTATAACTTGATTGAAATTTGTACTTTAATACCCTCTATTATGCAAACATGAGAATTCCACAACACCCCGATTTTTCACATATAATACTTACGAGCTAATATTAAAACTTTTAGCCCTTAATGATTGCTAAATTCTTGTTAGAATTATTTTATTTTAAAATATAATGCAAATAGGTTTAAAATATAATTTCTTTATAAATATTAGACATCATTATTGTTAATACATCCAAGACCTTTTCTCAAATAAAAAGGTTTAAAATAAAATTAGGATATGCTTAACAGTGAATTTTTAAAAACATTTAAAAATTTCTAAAATTATCTTGTGAATGTCACATGAGAAAATTCGGGGGAAAATTCTCAAGTTTGCATAACAGAAAGTATTAAAGTGCAAATTTTAGAAACTTTAAGATACATGAGTGCTGCCACAAACAAGTGAGGGTATATAAGTGTAAAGCAATGTTTTAAAAAGTGTGTTTTATAACTCATTATAACTTGTTTCATTACCTAACGCGACAAAAATGTTACATAACACAAGCAGAAAAATGCACATGACACGTGACGGCCGAAAAATTTTAAAAATGCATTTTATGAGAGTTTTGTTGAGGGTTATATAACCTAATTTTTGTTATATTGATTACCATATTTGAACATGTGGATCACTCTCCAGTGTCCAAATCTAATAATCCTCAACCCTTCATCACTATGAAAGCCCCGATCCTAAATCCTAGCGCCCCAAAATATCTCTCAACTTCTCTCAGTGACGACGAGAACTTCGACTGTGGAAACCTTTGACTACAAAAACCTTCAACGACGAGATCTCAATGATGAAACCCTAGATCCTCCATCTACATCTCTTCCCCTCCTCATCTCCATCTCCATCGAGATCCGCTCCTCGTTGCCATCTCAACGACGAAGGTCTAACTCCTCCATCTCCATCCCTTCCCCTCCTCGTCTCCATCTCCATCGAGATCCACTCACCTCCATTGAAGTGATACCCTAGTGCCTCTAGGGAAGTCTGTGTGGTGAAAGGCTCGGCAATTCTACACATCAACAAGATCCCATCCTCGGCTCTCTCCATCTCTACCTCTCGCTAAAGGCTTTCTCCAGTGACTTGGTCGGTATAGTGATGTAACAAAGTTTTACATATTTGTGATGTTCTGTTTAAAAATTTTGATTATTCTAATCATTAAAGTCATTGTGAATTGTTCGTATTTATAAAATATCTAAATAATTAATAAACAATATAACCTACATTACACGTTATATTATTTTAGTATTTTTTCCATAACCCTTAACAAGAGGTAAGCGTTATGTTATGTGTTATCGTTATTTTCAACATTGGTGTAAAGTTATGGAAACTATAAGGTATTTAAGTGCTAATTAGCCATTTGCATCCGTAAGGAATTAGATGTTTGTACCTTGGCAACCATCTTTGAGGTAGGGATTCCCTTCATATCCTTGAGAGCAATTGCAGGTATATCCATGCAGTCCATTGGTGGAATCACAACGGTAACTGTTGTTGCTTCGGCATGCATATGAGGTGCGATTCTCCTTTGCTTCTGCCCATGTCACGTTATCTGCAACCCAGTCTAAATGCAAGGGGACACCATCCTGGAACTTCCGCAAAAAAGTTTGCAATCTCTGCAAATATACTTGTATCCTCAATGGGACTTCAAGCCCAGGCTGGTAATGACTTGGTATTAAGGAACTCATTCGCTGCTTCAAGAATTGAGGATGATACTATGTCCCACATTGATGTGAAAAAGGAGGATGAGAATCCATCTATGCCAGCGGTGCTGTCCTGGGGGATCGAGAATGTGGCTAGCTTGATTTCCTCCATCTCGAATTGTTTTAAGAGCATGAGATTCATGTCAGCGTCTATGCAAGAAGGGATGAGCTGGATGTATTCTTCCTCAACACAATGGGACTCCGAAGTCAGAAGTTGTGATAGGAATGTTATCGCCGCCTCATGGATAGCCTCATAGCCTCTAATGGGGTTTCCTTGGTCATCCTTGATGCAAGAAACACACACCTGGGCAATTTTTCTTTTGACAATACTATGGAAGAATTTTGAGTTCGAATCCCCCTCTTTGAGCCACTTGATTCGAGACTTTTGTTTCCAAAATATTTCTTCTTGGATACTAGCCTGTCGCCATTTCGCTTTATAGTCCCTCAACTGAGCATCCACAGTTGGGTCCCATAGAGTTTGGAGGCTTTCATCTAGCCTTTTGATCTCTGATTCAATATAAGCCAAACGATGAAAAATATTCCCAAAGGATGATGAATTCCATCCTTTAAGAATACGTCGAAGGTGTTTCGGTTTCAGATGAAGATCAGAAAGAGGAGAGGCATCAAATATTTTCTCCCAGACCTTCATAGTAAGCTGACGAAGATCTAGTTCCGCTGCCCACATTCTTTGAAACCGCCACAGCCTAGGGCCAGTGTATTGTTGCATCTCCCATGAGAGAAGGATGGGATTGTGGTTAGAAAATTCCCTGTTGAGGAGTTGAGCTGATAGTCTTCCTGAGATAAGGAGGGATGAGGATTGTAGCACCCTGTCGAGTATTTGACAAGTTCTCCTTGTGCCTAGAAAGTTATTGCACCAAGTATATCGCCCACCACTAGTAGGAACAGGGGCCATATTGCAATCATTGATGCATGAGTTGAATTCTTCCATCGCCAATGGTTGCGGGAGAGCTCCCCCAACTCTTTCATCAAGGTACCTGATAGTGTTAAAATCCCCTCCCCATATCCAATCCATCTGGCCTGATGCTGATATTTGACGAAGATGGTGCCACAGCTCTCTTCTTCTTTGCACTATGTGCTTGCCATACACTGCAGATATGGTAAGGTGATAGCCTGCAAATGCCGCCAAAATAGTGATACACTGTACAGATTTGTGGAGGAGAGATCCGGAGATCCCTTCTTTCCATAGCACCCAGAGATTGCAAATATACTTGTATCCTCAATGGGACTTCAAGCCCAGGCCTATTCTGACTCCAAATCTCCTATTCTGACTCCAAATCTTTGATCAATCTAATCGGGAAACCCCCCCATATTGGCAACTATCAAAAGTTTGGCGAGAGCTTCACTACTATCTTAGAGATGCAGGTCTCAATGTCACCCATTGTTTCAGAGAAAGCAATCAAGTTGCTGACACCTTATCAAAGTTTGGTCATTCTCTTCACGAGCTTCGGATTTTCTTAGATATTGCTGATCTTCCTCCTCATGCCAAGTTCATTATTTGGCAGGACAAGCATGGGGTGGAGTACAGGAGGGGATCTTAGTTTTCTTCCCTTCGTTCTTCTTTTGCTTTATTAACAGCTAACTTTTTTGTAGTCTTTTGTATATTTTGTATCGTGGCCCATGGTTATGTACGGGTAACGACTTTTGTAATCAGCTTCATATATATGATTTAATGCCTGCAGGCCCCTCCACTTCATGGAGGATTAAGGAAAAACTTGATGACAGGTCCAGAGATGACCCTGGCCAGAACATTTTGCCCGACTCATTGTAACAATCATTTGCCAGGTACTTTTAACAACATGGTCGCTTGGCTTTGCAACAGTGAGAAGTTGTAGGTTGGTGAGTTCACACCGTAGATAGGCCTGATACTGCTCCCCCCCCGGTACTGAACCACTTCGCATGTGATACTGAAGCGTTCATCTCTGTAGCAACCTTCACCAATGCCAAAGGGGTAAGGGATGCTCACAGTGCTGCAGTACTCTGGACAGTTTGGGTGAAGGGCATTAGACCGTGTTGTTGCAAATTAAGGTCATTTGAAACGAGAGAAACGTCAGGAACAACTCAAACAACAATGTTGTTGTACTAGCCATTTTCTTTTTTTTTTTGGAGGTTATCCCAGTGGTTCGGCCCCAAGGTTCCTCAGCGAGGCCGGGGCTGAGACCTAAGATCGAGGCATGGTGGCCTCACTAATTCTTGAGCCCCAGCACCAGCCCCCAAGTAACCCTGGTTAAGGCCTACATCCATTGTCGCACCAGCGAGGGTTTAAGCCTTAAGTGCTGGCCCGCAAAAATTTGTAGGCAAGGGAACTCGAACACGGGTTCCCCGCCTTATCCCCTTCCTACAACACACCCCCCCTAGCCAGGTGTGCCACCCTTGCGGGTTACTAGCCATTTTCTTTGATGAGGGCTGATCGCTCTCGATGCTTGAAGGCTTTTATACATGTTAAATTTCACTTAAGTTTGACTGTCTTTGAGATAAACCCCTAACTTTAAAAATGTTACCTAACCCTCCTCCCCAAGTTTGGCCTATTTTGAGATAACCCTCCTAAACTCTAAAATTGTTATTTAACCTCTGAAGTCTAGGTGTTTTAGAAAACCTCCAAAAGTTTTTAGCTTTTTCTACTAACCCTCTTGATGGTGTTAATGAGCTGGTGAAAAGACCAAAATACCCTTTTCAAATTAACAATCTAATTATTAAATTAAATTAATTAAGCATGACCTTAACTTAAGGGGTTTATGTGAGAATCACCATTAAAATCATTAAAAGGACAAGAAAGGGTCTTTTTGCATAAGGGCATTTTGGTCATTTGGACAGGTGATTTTTACTTGCAAAGTCAGATCTAACACTGCCAGTTAGAGGTGTTATATGACAAAACTTAAGGAGGGCTAAGTATCATTTTTAAAATTTGGGGGAGTTTATCTCAACATTAGCCCTACTTAAAGAGGGTCTGTGACATTTTTAAAGTTAAGGTGATCTCAAAACGGCCAAAGAATTTAACCTTTTATGAATCACTAATATGCAACCCACAGTTTTGCACTAATTAGTTCTGCAAAGACTCGGGACTTTTGTGTGGAAAATTTGTGGCAGTGGGTGACCTCGACACATGAGACTAGGGCATTGATTATACTAGTCATAGTTATGTATTAACCGTGAGTTTTGATCCATTATGTGAAAAGTCCAACAACCACTGAGAAGATGTGCATGGGTGAAAGGATCAGTTGCATTAGTATACTTTAAAAATTGATGAAATTTTTGTGTGTTTATCTGTAGATCGAGAACCCCAACACGAATAAGAAGATATCTATGGTTAAATAATTTGTATATGTCTAGAGATAGATATAGAAAGAGGGAGATTTACTACTTAAAGAAGAAGATCAGAAGTATTCTTCTTGTCGATGATCTCTCGCTTGAGTATTTGTACAATTACTTGGATTAGGCTTGAATACATTGACTCTGAGAACACCTAGATTTAAGTTCACATTAGATTCATTGTTAAATCTTGATTAGGATAGTACCTAACCCTCACCAAGCATATAAAATAGCCGACCGCTTGGGTACTCTAAAAAAGATCAGTACTCCAAAAAAGATTTGCCGACCGCTTCGGTACTCGGGAAAAGATTTTTGGAGTGCCGATGGCATATGTTGTAATTAAGAACCAAAAATCGCCCTCTCTATAACCCAGGATTTTAGGGATGGTAGTTACTAGTTATAATGAGTTTCACGGGTAGTATTGTAATTAAGGGGGTGTTTGGCCATTCGAAAGTGAATTAAAATTATGTAAGTTACTTTTTTTTACAAATAACTTTTACATCCATGTCAGCGTGCAAGTGGAATACAATGTTTGTTTGAAATACGAATTTATTGTTGAAAATGCAATGTGAAGATGATGTGGCAAAATTAGATTAATTAGTAAATATAGTTAAAATTATTTCATTAAAATTTGTTACTATTTTTATCACTTTCATGTGACTTTACCACTTTTTTAGGAGAAGTCAAAATTACATTAAATCCTATGTGGTAACTTTCTTGCATTTCACTTTCATAACCATTTGCATGCAAACAAACGCATAAAATGTTAAAAGAAAATCATTTTCTCACTTTCATCTTTCACTTGCATGCAAACAAACACCCCTAAGTTAAACTTTTAACAAAGCTATAGGGGCAATTAAGGAACTAAAAATGTCAATAAAATAGATAGAAACTGAATTTTGATGTCGGTTGTAATTCTACAACTAATCTTTCACATACATTTTCGTACGGTGTTTTTATACCAAAATTAGTATTATTTGTACTTTTATATTATGAAATTGTTAATCTTTGTGCATATCATTTTCTATTTTATTATTTTCCTTTTAATTGATTTTCAAAGATAGAAACTTGCATAAAGTACAAAATTTGGCTCTAACAAATTAAACTAATAAAATCTACATACACATACAATTACAGATTTATCACTATTATAGGGCATGAATCTGATCATGATGAAATAAAAGCAGACATGTGATAAAAATGATTGAATAGTTTTAGTATTAGCTAAAAGTAAACTTTGATTTTTAAATTAGTATGATTTATAAAGGGTTACTTGTGAATAGTTTTTTAAATTAGTATCACGCAATTGTGAATAGACCTCCTATAGTATCACCCAATTGTGAATAGACCTTATGTAGTTCTATTTGTTGTGAATAGAACTCCCATAGTATTAGCCCAGATGTGAATACACCTCTCGGTGAAACTTTTAGACTCTTTTAAATGTCAAAAGAAAAAAAAGCAATAGTGAGTCTATCCTCATCAAGAAAACTATGGGAGGTCCATCCGTCTCCTCAAACCCTTTTAGCGATTTTACGAGTAAAAAAAACTCACTCAAGGGTGTGTATTAATTCACAACAAATAGAACTACAATGGGTCTATTTGCAATTGGATGATACTATAGGGGATTTGCTCCCAATTAACCCATTTATAAACTAAGCAAATAGTCTTCAATTTGTGTCAAAAAAATCAAACAATCTAATTCCCTCATCAGATAATTAGGAAAAGCTAAGATAAGTTTATAATAATGAAAATAACTTGTTAAAATAAAATTTTCATAAGTTTTGCTTTTTATGTGGGAGGCGGGAGAGACTTTTACCATGCACAGAGCAAAACGAGAAATAAGCAACGTGGGTGAAGTAGTTATGGAAGGAAAAATAACAGGGAAGAATTAAAAAGGAAAGGACAAACACGCTCTTTATATTTCTCAGCCAACTTTAAATTTCTACCAATTTAAAAATTACAAAAGAACTTATTTTCGGAATACCAAAGCAATGCAAATTATATACCTTCAATCTCCCCGTACACAAATATCTAGTGTTTGCCGTACAAACCTGCATCATCAATCCCAATCAACTCAAAACTAGCACCATCCCTTTACATAATTGCATCATAATTCTCCCTTTAACCCTCTTTGGTAGCTTGAGGGCAAGCCTTCACCTAATAATTATAGCTATAACCTTTTCAAATGAAGAGAGAGAAAGAGAAACAATCTACACTTCAGTGAAACTCGGAATGTTCCTAAGAAGACCTTGACTTGCTCCCGTCAACGCTTGCACAAATAATCATAAAACAAACTTGCGGTGGCTCCTTGCAAGGACTTCAACTTATCTACGATGGATAAGGCTCAACTTCCTTGCCTGTTGGAAACTCAAGAACCCTGATTCACGTCTGTTGGTTGCCAAGTAAAGCCTCAGTTGCATAACTGAGATCTCTGTATATATGAAATTAAATACCCATTAACCCAATTGATTGATCACTTTAGTGGGTTAGCCTTAAGTATAGTATTACACATTAATGTAACATATGTGCCCATAAATAGATTTAATTAGATTTAAATCTAACACTTTTGCATAAGGGCATTTTGGTCATTTGGACAGGTGATTTTTACGTGCAAAGTCAGATCTAACACTGCCAGTTAGAGGTGTTATATGACAAAACTTAAGGAGGGCTAAGTATCATTTTTAAAATTTGGGGGAGTTTATCTCAACATTAGCCCTACTTAAGAGGGTCTGTGACATTTTTAAAGTTAAGGTGATCTCAAAACGGCCAAAGAATTTAACCTTTTATGAATCACTAATATGCAACCCACAGTTTTGCACTAATTAGTTCTGCAAAGACTCGGGACTTTTGTGTGGAAAATTTGTGGCAGCGGGTGACCTCGACACATGAGACTAGGGCATTGATTATACTAGTCATAGTTATGTATTAACCGTGAGTTTTGATCCATTATGTGAAAAGTCCAACAACCACTGAGAAGATGTGCATGGGTGAAAGGATCAGTTGCATTAGTATACTTTAAAAATTGATGAAATTTTTGTGTGTTTATCTGTAGATCGAGAACCCCAACACGAATAAGAAGATATCTATGGTTAAATAATTTGTATATGTCTAGAGATAGATATAGAAAGAGGGAGATTTACTACTTAAAGAAGAAGATCAGAAGTATTCTTCTTGTCGATGATCTCTCGCTTGAGTATTTGTACAATTACTTGGATTAGGCTTGAATACATTGACTCTGAGAACACCTAGATTTAAGTTCACATTAGATTCATTGTTAAATCTTGATTAGGATAGTACCTAACCCTCACCAAGCATATAAAATAGCCGACCGCTTCGGTACTCGGGAAAAGATTTTTGGAGTGCCGATGGCATATGTTGTAATTAAGAACCAAAAATCGCCCTCTCTATAACCCAGGATTTTAGGGATGGTAGTTACTAGTTATAATGAGTTTCACGGGTAGTATTGTAATTAAGGGGGTGTTTGGCCATTCGAAAGTGAATTAAAATTATGTAAGTTACTTTTTTACAAATAACTTTTACATCCATGTCAACGTGCAAGTGGAATACAATGTTTGTTTGAAATATGAATTTATTGTTGAAAATGCAATGTGAAGATGATGTGGCAAAATTAGATTAATTAGTAAATATAGTTAAAATTATTTCATTAAAATTTGTTACTATTTTTATCACTTTCATGTGACTTTACCACTTTTTTAGGAGAAGTCAAAATTACATTAAATCCTATGTGGTAACTTTCTTGCATTTCACTTTCATAACCATTTGCATGCAAACAAGCATAAAATGTTAAAAGAAAATCACTTTCTTGTGAGAGTGTTTTTGTGTTTGTTTCAGAAAGAAAATGGGGAAAAGTAGGTTTTCCATCACTTTTTAGTTTGGTTCAAACTAAAAATAAAGAAAGTGGGGTGTGGTCACCATGGTGTGCTTACCACTCAAATAGGACAAAATATTTATGAAACATAAATGGGGTGAGAATACCCACCATTTGAGGGTTTAAAAATTCAAATAATACCACTTGATGTAGGAATTTAAAAATATTTATCAAATTGAGGGACTAATTTTAAATATAAGGTAGTAATTTGTAAAATTCACAAAGATTTGAGGGAGTAAATATGAACATTTAATCGAGTAACTCTAAATCTATAATTATTAGAGACTAATTTAAGTTTTATAAAACCATTTGAGAGATTAAATTCAAAATATGAAGGAAATTGAAATTTTTAAGATTTGGGGCCTATTTATAAATTTGGGGTCTATTTATAAATTTAAGGGTAATTTGCAATAGAGATTTTGTGAATAAATTCAACTAATTATGGACATTTAGGAGGGTAATTCCAAACCTCTAAAGATTTGATAGACTACTGATAAGTTTGTTGAAGTAATTTTCAAAATTTGAACATTATTAAAGAAAATAAGTGCAAATAATTTGATAATGATTGACTAATATATATGCTTGTGAAGTTGAGGGCCAAAATGACAAAAATCACCACTTTAGAGCCGACGGGACTACTAGTCCTGTGGATTTCTGGAAAAACTCCTCCGGTTTGCTATTAACACTTGATCGATAATAATTACTATACAATTTCCATCCACCGGTGAAAATACACATTCTGATAATAGATTATAATAAAGTATATAGAACCATCACTCTTACAACATGATATAATGTTGTCAATAAAACCTAATATATAATACATTTTGCATTACATATTATCCATATTGATGGTTTGAATAGTGACAATACAAATATTTCATACATTCCATACATCTAGAACACACAACCTTTCATTCATCTCAATCCCCTTTGTCGAGCTCCGGTTACCTAAGAAGTTCGTGCAATCTCTGTTGACTTGGTTGAACCATCACTCTTACAACTTGATTGCTCAAGTCTACTTCAACATTTTTAACTCGTATTGAAACAAAAACATGTACCATCAGGCCATAAAATCACGATACAAAGTAGAAAATAAATAAACTGCAACAAGATTATAATAAAGTAGTAAAAGAACTAATAAATCCAAGTCCCACACAGAAATAAATAAATAAAACAAATAAGCATGAAAATAAAAGAACAAAAATGAAGCAGCAATGCTTCTTTGATGCTAATTTGTACAAACATAAAAATAGGCAAGTCCATAACAGGGAGAATCTATCACATAAATCTATATTGACCTGAATGGATCCAAGTCCCACACAAAAATAAATAAATAATGCAAATAAGCATGAAAATAAAAGAACAAAAATGAAGCAGCAATGCTTGTTTGATGCTAATTTTCAAGAACATAAAAATAGGCAAGTCCATAACAGGGAGAATCTATCACAGTACAATGCTAGAGCATTTTCAAGGAAGGTTGTTGATACATTGGCTCATTTTATAGAAAACCCAAAAATTTTGCCATGTAAGTATTCAATAATTGAATTATGAGAAATAGATAATGGGACCACTAAGAAAATACTGAATATCACATATACTTTTAGCACTAAGTACATTAAAATCTTGTATCGGTATCTAAAATCAAAACTTACTCAGTTAGGCATTCAACATTCTCTAACTGGTTATTTAGAAACTGAGCTAAACAAGACTGAAATTGAAGCATAAGTGGATCAGATATATGCTAACAAGTGAAGGCAAGAAAAAATATGCTCAGATATCTGCCGCCAACATGTAAACCCATATACAATTAAGTGAAACATGATGATCAACAGAAAAATATGCTCAGATATGGCCATTTTCTTCATTATATGCCTCGCCATGAAATTTATGATCACAATGTTGGCAGCAATTATCATAAATTGCCTTGCCAATAGATTACTACTCTAAACTTTGGCTGCATATTTTAAGAATAGACTATCATCATAGCATAAAAAAATGATAACAACGGCCTCATAAACTCAAGAAAAAAATTAATACCCATTCCACTTCAACCAGCAGACCATCACAATAGAAATGTGTAGGATACTCTCAGTCCATCAAGGTGAAATCAGTCACACAACCCAACGAGGGAACCTGTCAAACAAGTAATTCCGAACCTCTAAGCCATGAATACGAGGCAAATGTCTTGTGTGTTCAAATAATGAAACAAAAGTTTGTTGCTTGATTTCCTAAAATATAATGAAAAAGATGCATATATATAATGTGATGTTTATTTTGCCAAATGTGAGTCAGATGGGATATATTGATGGCGAGTCTCACTTTACTAGCCATATCAAATCAGGTGGATTCGACACTTTATATGTTGACATATCATTTTATTAAAGGAGGTGGCAATGCATATTGGGCGTATCTGCCTGTATATTTAATTATAATATGCTTTTTATCATCCATATGTATACGACCATATACACTTCAATTAAAGGGTCGACAAGTATACTTTTTCTCTTTTAATGAACTAAAACTCTTAAACAGAATGGAGAGCATTATACTTTTCTTTTTGGGAAAACTAACTAGCATCTGAGATCATGAGATATGGGTGCAAACTAACTAGTATGAGGAAGTGAATTCTAAGTTCTTATCCTTTTTTGTTTAAGAAAAATACACAATTAGTATCCTTGTTCTTTTCTATATGTGAGTGAACTATACATTTCTTCATTGCAATGCATGATCATAACAGATAATTCATAGTGCAGATGTTGAACATGGAGGTCGATTTTGGCATTGTAGCTACTTATGAACAATCAATCCACCTCGTACCAACCCCAAATCTCCCTAGTGCAAATCACTCTCCTAATTACCAACGACACATGCTAAATATAAATACACCCAAAACTCAAACCCAACCTCAACTCAAACCAAAATAACTAAAAGTTAAACACAAACCATGGCCACCCCTCCTGGAAACATAGCACAGGCTAGAATTCGTCTCCTTCAGTTCTAATATTTCTCAATTACCCCTATTTTAAGCAAATTTAAGCAAACAAACTTTAATTACTCCACTAATAATTCTCAATTACCCATGATCCCATCTTTCAATCCAAAATGCACAAGAGAAACTATAAGTCACTAGTATTATATGCCATCACATTGATTAAAAAGTGCAAAAAATAAACAAGAGAAACTATAACAAGTCACTAGTATTATATCCCATTACATACCTGAGTTCAGTGCAAAAGAGCAAAAAAGCTAGGATCTCTATAATGCAATGCTGCCATCTCACTCTTAACTCTCTGTTCCTCTTCAAGCATAGCTCAAGCAACACAGTTGAGGCTTAGGCATCCTGACAATAATTTCATCAACATCCTCTCTTCACCTATAACAAAACCCACATCACAAAAAAGAAAATAAAGAACCAAGATTGAAGAGGAAAACCATCAAATAAAATTGAACCAGGGTGAATGTTTGATAAATTGAAAGAAACAAGAAACCCAACAAAATTAGAGTCATCAGTGGGTAATTAAGCATACAAACCTGGGATACTCGGCTTTGTTGGAGGCGGGAGGACTCGGAGGCGAGAATCTATTCCGTCTCTGCAAGTCGCCGGCCAAGTCGGAGGCGGGAGCGAAGCCGAAGGAACGGGAGGCGGGAGCGAAGCCTGAGGAGCCGGAGGCGCGAGGAAAGGCGGCGGCGTCGGAGGCGGAGGTGACCAGATCTCTCTGTGGTTTTTCCCTTTTTCCTTCGACCGAGCCCTAGATGGGAGTACGGGGAGAGAAAATGAAGTTTTCTCTTGTAATCGGGCATTTGAGGGCGGAAAATTTTTGGGGGAAAATGCTGAATTGGCAGCTTCACTTTCCTTCATTTTATGTGTTTTGTTTTGCAAACCAAACACTTGATTATGGAGGAAAACAAAGAAAAAAGCCCATATCAGTTTTCCAAGGGGTGTTTTCTGTGATTTTTTGCCCAACCAAACAGCCCCTTATATGCCCTCACTTATACTTGGTGGAAATAAAATACCATGAAGTTTTTTTAAACTTGCACTTATGTACTCTCACTTGTTTTTGGTAGCACTTATACACACTAAAGTTATTAAAACTTGCACTTAAGTACCCTCAAGTTTGCATAACTGAGGGTATTTATGTACAAGTTTTAAAAACTTTAGGGTATTTAAATGCTAGTTGTAAAAATATTAGGGTGTTTAAGTGCCGCTAAAAAAAATGAGGGTATTTAAGTGCAAGTTTAAAAAATGTTAGGATATATTTTTTTTTTTTGCTAACAAATACACGTTGGGGTAGATAAGTGAAAAGTAGTTGAAGCAACAGGGTATAATAAGTGCTATTTAGGCTAAAGAATATCCCCACTCGTTGCTCGATGAGGGTGCTACTTCAGGCTATTTCAACACTAAACAAATACACACGCCCCTGGACATACAATAACGAATGATCCCATGCTTTTGAGAGCGTGGGATGAATATTTTACCTAATGCTGTCATTTTTCTCTTCAGTCATGGTTATTATACGCCCGCCATAGAAATCACTACAAATGAAAAATTGAATGCATACACCAACATCGCATCATCATGTCACATCCGCAGAGCTATGCTAGAAATGAACAAGGATCTACTAACCTACCAATGTTCATATAGAACGCAAGCAATACTCTCAGTATCCAAGCTTATACAGTGAAAGCCAAAACAAGATTCGAATTCCCTCTGTAATCAAATTGAAGACAGCATCACATCACCCATGAAACATAGACATTGAGCTTATTTGCAGCCTCAACACTTAGCTTCATTCCTAAAGCTCATCGGCAAACAGAGAAATGCACAGAAGTTATCGGTTTTTTGAAGGAAAATACAGTCACTTGAACCCCTGAATCATAGTTAACCATTCACTAAGTAGTTCATGTTGGTCCTTCACATAGAGAACAGCATCAGGTTTGTTCACAAACCTACATTTTGGTGCTTCTTGCCATTTCATCCACATCCAACTCCACCGCCAATACTGATGAATCATGGCTTATTGCCACATGACTGGAAAATAAATAAATAAATAAATAAATATCAATGACAATAAAGTAGAAGGGTTGACATTTATATGTATATAGGCATGTCACTGGATTAATAGTACACCACAGGCTATCTTTGGATAAGTACAACTCAAAACAACATGAAAAATATTGCACCGATCCAAAGATTATTCTTTCTTGACACGCCATTAATCCAGTGAACATGGCCCACGGATACTTTTACTGTATGGATAGAGTACCTGTTCTGTACAGGCCCATGATCGACAGCTGATTGCAAGGCATATATAACTCGCCCAACAATGTTGCTCATAGGAACAGGGCCAAACAGCCGGCTGTCCTTGGCCTCCTGCCATTTGCCCAAAATTAGAAATATTGTGCATTCAGAACTAAGTTTATAAAATTTTAATGAGTGAGATGATGCATTGCACTGATACAAATTGAGCAGTTTCTTGATAAGCAACTTTCAGTGAGGAGAAAGATTGTCTGGGTATCTACTGATTCATGTCACTTCAAATATTTGTTAATATCCAATATATTATGCTCTTCAGACTGTTCTAGCCTCTTAATTTAGTCTACGGAAATTGGACATACCTACACAGACACACACGATTCTCACGAGGAAGTTGCATTCGCGATTGGGTTCCTCAATTACAAGTTGAATAATTCAAGAACCTCAAAAAAGCCTTGAAAAGGTAGCTAGGGCTACTTCATTCTAAATCAAAGTAGCTACAAGCTCTCTATCAGCTACATCAATTTTCTGTCACTCAATGCTTGTGCAAAATTAATGGGCTCACATCTAACAAGTTTGTCCATGGAATACAAAAGATCTTAAGGGTTAATATCACAGAAGTATAGAAACCCTCAATGTGCAGAAGATACAAAATACAGATGTTATATATGAGAATTACTTTTCTCTATAAGTTCTTTCCAAAAATCAAACAACAACAACAAAGACTTTATCCCAAATTTTTGGGGTCCGCTACATGAATCCTATTCTTCATTCAGTTCTATTTTTGGCCATCTCCTACGTTACATTAACTATTATCATATCCTTCTTAATCGCTTCCAACCAAGGTTTTTTAGGTCTACCTCTACAAGTCTTTGCCCCATTGACTATAATAATATCACTTCCAAAAGTCAAACCCCTCCTAAATTTCTACCAGTACTAAACAAGATATTATGCAGGACAATTTTCTTTTTCACCACCATATCAGTACAACTGCAAAAAAGTATTTATCGGGTCAGTGGGAGGCAGGCTTTCGGAGTATAGAAACCTTTCCTTCTAGACTTCTACTGTCCTTGTAACTTCAAACTTTCTATGTGATAGTAGAATTTACTGAGCCACCCAAGGTTTGTATCCAATTAGAGGGCACATTTTTTAGATGATTACGAAGATATTTCAGGGACACAATCAAAATTTCATCCCACTGGAAGGGCGCTCGAATAGTGTATTGAGTTTTAAAATATAAAATGTTATTTCTCTAACTCTCATCATGACTTTGCAGTTTTGTTGCAGGCCAGTTGCAGTTGAAATAAGACAGAATATGTGAAATTGTTAAATTGAGACATTAACATGTATACCATATAGGGATTTATATACTGAAAAGGGTCCTTAAAAGGAAGAAAATTCTCACTTATGATCTTTTCCTAATGAGGAGATTTACACAAATATAAAAATTTAAATGAAAAGGCATAACTCAATCACAAAGAAAGGAAACAAATAGGACCATGTTGAGGCTTTCTAAAGATAACTTTAAGTCACATGTTATCATAACTCAATCAGTTCATTTCACTATATATAAGTTAATAAAGTAAGGGGAAGGCTTATTTGTTCTTGGGGCATAAATAGCTTGGTTATGCCCACGTTCAAACCTACATTATACGCGATCAAGTTACTTGGTCCACTCTGTTTATTTCGATCAAAATATTTCTTCTTTTTTTTTTAATGAACGATCAAAATGTTTTAGATGATATACAAACAAAAAATTACGCATTTTAGGTTATAGTTACTTATCCATCTAGTGATTGTAAAATTGACGGTTTTACAACAATACAACTAAAGAGGCAACGAAAAATATGCGTTAGAAGTATTGAAACATCATGATTTTTTGTTCATAGATATTTTAAGACATTTAGATTATGATGAATGAAGCGGATCATCCATTAGAATAGTCTAATACATGCACCGAGAGGTCTCTACTGGTGTATTGTCAAAAAACCGTTAATTTTTATGACCACTTGATGCATGTATAATATATGTTCAAAACACATGATTTTTTATTCGTAGACCTTTTAAGACATATAAATCAAGATGAACGGAGTTGATCGTCCTATTTTATTGCATAATACATATTTTTATAAGTGGGCATAACCAAGCTAGTTATGCCCTAGGAACAAATAAGCCTTCTTATGTAAATAAGAGCTGGAAATTGCTCAAAGACAAAAGGGACGTGTTATTTGAGAAACTCTAGTAGCAAACTGTGTTAAAGTTTAAACTAGTATTAAGAGAAGCATTTTAAAAAAAGGGGCAAGAATATAACAGAGACACAATGACAGAAATTTCAGATAGGTTTTCTGGTAAAACTAGGATAGAAAAATTATAATTAGGTGCACCTTTGCCTTCAAAGATTCATTATCAGCCAACACCCAGCACTGATTCTTTTCTAAAATAAACGGTTCTTCTTTCTCCTCTTTGGAAACCATCTCATAGCCTTCAACAGCAGCCAGCCTTCGAACAAGAAAATCTTCAGGTTTCTCAGGGTCCTTCAACATAACAACATCGCCAATAAAGACTTGCCTATGGTCATAAAATAAGGAATCAGATATGACAAACTCATCGAAGAAACACAAAAATGATGAACTGAGTTTTTCAGACAACAAAGTAATTTGCTAAATAGTTTATAGTGTCAAAGCTACGTCATCACTTAAACACACAAAATAGTGGGAAGATACATAAAATAAGTAAGTTTTCTATGATGAGATAGAAGTTTAACTTAGTGCATATTCTTTAAATTCTCATGAATAAGTTACTGTTTGTCTAAACAATAGACAAGTACATAGATGTATGAGAACATGGGAAATAAACAGCGTGTAAAAAACTTTACTACATCGGCCCCACCAAGCATTATGGTCATTTTGCCTTAAAAATATGTGACAAGAAATCATATGATACGACAAAATTCAAATGGTCTCATTTGTTGCATTATTGAAACATCATTCACAGGCTAAGCCAATTATGCTTGATGACAAAAAATTAAAATGAAGAATGCAAAGAGGTACAGGCGAAGGAGTTGGTAACACTGATGCAGATCTAAGGAGGGAGAAGGTTCAGAAGAGAGGAAGAGATGGTTGTGTAGCAGTCACCTTGATCCATGAAACCAATGAGTTACAATGGTTTTTCTTTATCCCCTCACCCCTGCAATTATAGTAGAAGATGAGTGCTAGAGAGGTTGGGAAACCTCTATTGCTATTTGAGAACACTTCTCCCAAGTTTAGTCAGCATCTTCTATGCAGTCTCTAAACTATCACATCTTATCTTGATTTTAGCAACCACCTCTTGAATCAAGGAGACGGATTCAGAGTCAATCTCCAAAAGTATGGCTAACCTGCGTATAGCCTTCATAAATCTGTCTCAAGACCAACAATGAAGAACTCATGAAGCAAAATGTTCAAGCTTGTAAATGTCTTATCTGGTTGTTAAGGTGGTGGACAACCCGTTTACGGGGTTTTGTACCGGGCATGCTTAAAGATGTGAAGGAGATAAATCCCATTTGTAAAAACAATGAGAAGAAATGTGAACTAGTGATCGACAACATTCCAGGGAATGCAAGGGATAAGCTTATCAGTTATTTGCACAGTGTCACATACTTGATCCCTAACACTAATGTACTATAGAGATGACGTTGTCTAAGACTCTAAAATAGTGTATGTGTGAGATATAATTTATTTAATTGATGAATTCTTTAGAAGGCTGGTTATGGTGACAATAGGGTAAAAAACGGGTCTTAATTCCTGTGTATGTTTACTTCTAGTCTTTAAACTTTTAATGATTTATAGGTCGATTATTTTTTTGGTTTGCATCTTAGATATGACAATGATCATATGTTTACCTATCCATTGTTGGTATTCATATGGCGTTAAGTGTGCATTGCTCAAGGTCAGGGGTTGACCATTAGAATTATTAACTTGACTACCACCTCCTGTACGAGGCTTCGAGCACCATTATTACTACTAGTTAAGTGAATACTCATGTGATTGGTGGATAACTTGGTTTTCATGATGCTCAATCTTTTTCTAAATTTTCAAATTTCAATAGATCCACACCATGAAGAGAAATCATTTGGAGTCTGAGAGGTTGTAGGATCTTGTTTATGGCAATTTTAAACAAGCTCAAGCTAACAAATAGGGGTAAATGACAAAAGGTCCAAATTAATTGTTTGTTGGCAGTAGGAAACCAAGCCACGACATGATAACTCTAAGTGATGACAACTAACTCACCTTCAGGTGCTAATAAGCATTAAAGCCTGATAAGAGTGTAAGATTGGCAGAAGATAGTGATGCAGCAGGTGACTTAGGTTCTGGAGGGAATCGAAGGATATCTTCTGACTTGCGAGGAGGTTATTGGCTCCAATGATGAGACGACCAATAAGGAAGAATCAATGGGCGTTTCTTTAAAGTCGAATAATGATGATTCACCAGAAGGATCAGAAGGAGATAAAGAGTTGGCTAGTATAGACTAGAAGTCAGAGTTAGATGGCGCACTAGGATTAGTATTTCTTTGCTTCTCACTACTCAGGCATGTCACTGGTTGCATCCAGTTTGCTTTTTAAGTGCTGGATCGAATGCTTGGGGATTGTGCTAGATGATGATATATTTGTTTAACACTTCATAACATTATGCTTGTTATGATACAAATTGACAGTACCATTAGCTTATTACGCGGACTTTTTCAATGCGACAAAGGATGTGATATTACTAGATAATATCTTAGTCATGTTAGTAATCTTGGGTTGAATTGTGACCTTTGTAATACTTGCTGTTGTTACTAGCTAAGTGACTTGCTTGTTAGTTATCATCCTATTGATTTTTAACATGTTCAGGAAAAATGACGGACGACATCTCTCTTAATTCAAGGTAAATTGCACTAGTAAGTAATTATTTACACTATATTTTTGTTAATTTCGTTCTCCATAGGTGTTTCTTACCAAACTCTTATGGTTGAAGATAGCTTATCTTTTTGTTGTTTCTTGTTTTCATTTGATTGATTGCTTAGTTAATATTTTCAAGAAAAAGACTAGTACTCAAGTGATATCTTAGGTGCTAGATAGCAGGTATTCATTAGAATGATTGTTGGAATTCGTGATTTACTTTTTCTTACTTTCTGAGTTTTATTAGACATAGTGTTTTTTGTTTATTGATATAATGTTACAATGTTTAAAACAAAAAATTTCTTGAGCACCATCTACACACGATGCTTAAGTAGCCAGAAAATAGGCAGTAAACTGAAGCTCTGATACTTAGATCCACCTATAGTTTATAACTATGAATCATTGCTAGCTCACATAACATAAACGTAACTGTTAGGCCCCAAAAAAAGTGAACATATGTTCATATTTACCCTTTCAATTGACATTCTTCATTCTTAATTCTTCATTACGGTGACTTGTTTACTAAAGAAAGTATGAACTTGCCTTTTCATTTGATCCCCTACATAAATGATTGCTCGTCCTTTCTAGAGCTAAGAATAAGTCCAACGCAATGACTGTTTGATCTAGTACCAATAACAGATCCTCTTCCAACATGACATGAAATGGCGATTGCGCTATAAATAGTTTGCTATGTGAAATTAAAAAAACAGAAAAAGAAAGAGAATAACTATGTACGTTGGAACTGGGAAAGCCATCTTTCTAACAAGAAGAGTTGTTCCCTGTCCTGTCACTATTGGTGCCATTTCCTCCCCTTTAGCCCAATGCAAGAATGTAAGCTTCCCCTGGAAGAAATTTTTCCAAATTGCATCGCTGAATTCTTTGGCATTGATCTGACCGACATTGTATTTCTGCACACAAATAAAGAAATTACTTAGGGATACCTTCTTTATCAATAGGAGAAGACATAACCTGAAGACACAGGAGTGTTTAACTGTTTATATACAAATTACCATAACAGAAAGTTTTTAGATATATAAGAGATGTTAACATGGCTGCCAGTTAGTTTAAAAAATGATACCACAAAAAACCAGCAAGCTATAAACCACCCTGCGCCAAAAGAAACATATTAATTCCTCATGTTAAAAGAAGACTTGGACATCTATGGCCTCTCGCTTTGTGCAACAACCAATTACTGTTGAATATAAACTATTTGGTTTTCTTCTTTCTTCTATGTGCGCCAAAGTTTTAAAAATGTGCACTTAAATACCCTAAAGGCTTTAAAACTTGCACTTATATACCTCAGTTATGCAAACTTGAGTGTAGTTAAGTGTCAGTTTTACAAACTTACAGTATTTAAGTGCACATTTTTAAAACTTTGGGGTATATAAGTACAGTCAAAACAAGTGAGGGTATATAAGTGCAAGTTTTAAAAACTTTAGCGTATCTATATATTCATCTTCTGGCTCCGCCACAGGTTACATTGTTCATGTGCATCAGATTTTGACTTCGTTAGATCTGTGACTGTTTGTGAACTCGGTGAACCCATTTATCCACCATTTTCCTAATCTTAAGATACTATTTATCTCGGAAAAGCTGAAAATTAGCTAAAGCTAGATAACCCAAAAATTTCACTATATTTATAAATCTATTTCAGTTCCATCGAAACCTTGTAATTAACAATTCAAGTCAATGTTTCCCTCAACTCCTTTAGAAAATATTGACTCGTATCCTTGCACATTACAAAATACATTAAAAAAAACTTAAAAGGAAAATCACATGTTTCATTTTAATTTGCAAAATTCCCATCACTTCCTAACCCTAAAAAATTCTGATAAACCCCCCCAAAAGAACAAATCCTACAAACTGAGCAAAGAAATCAAAGCTAACCCATCAAATCCCACAAAGGATTTGCAAAGGAGACAGTACACAGCTCATCCATCATATCAAATCAAAAAAAAAAAATCATAAAAAAAATAAAATGAAATGAACTTCTTTGTTACCTTCCAACCGAGAGAGACCGAGTACTCGAACTTGTTGACGGCGTAGCGAACCCACGTCGACAGAGAAGCCATTGCAATTTTTTATTTTTAGAAATTTTGCAGGATTTGGTCCCCCTTCTTCTTCTTCCTTCGCCTTCTCTGAAATAAAGAAAACCCTTGGGAATGAACTCGACTCTCTGGTGAGCGAAATTTTTTCGTGTTAGATTCTGGTCCAGTCGGAGGCGAAACGTTTGGGCTTTTCTTGTGGCGTTGTTTGGGCGCTAGTTTCGGCCCAATTTTGCCTACAGTCCATTTTATTAGGAGTGAAAACGAATAGAATATGAATTGAATTTGATACTATCACGTTGTTAATTACGAATACGGATACGAATACAGTATAATTCGACAAGGGAATTTTATTTTATGATTCAGATCTTCCAAAATCAAATAAGAATTTAGGTTGTATAAGAGAAATGTATGTGGATGCGAAAGAAAAAATATATAATATAAGATTAAAACAATAAATTTCATGAAGGAGAGAGCATTACAGTATTTGATATATCTGTACATCTAAGAATAAATCTTTGTATCATCAAAATTGGTCTACCATCTATTAATCTAATGGCGAGAACAAGTTTAATTTTATGTCCGATACATATATCTGATATGAACCCGAATTTACTCATATTTGTATTTTGTGTCGATGTTCAACCAGCTATAAATATTAAGTATTTATACTTGCATCATGTCGATTATGTTTGTGGATATCGATGTTCATTTTGCATCTGGCCTTGAAAACTTTGCACATTTCATTCTTAACCTCACTCATGCTCAGTTTTCTCTCTCATTCCTTGCCCACGGTTCCCGCCTGTAACAAGATTCGTCATTTGATGTTTTTAGTTTTTGTAACGAGTGAGAAGGGAGAAATTTCAGCTAAACAACACAACAAAAAACTATGGATATGATGGAAAAAGACCCATTACTACAGTTTTGGGGAGGTGTTTTAGATCAATGTGGTAGATGTGGAGGGCAAATTTGCAAAATATCTAGATGTGGGGGCTAAATCTGCAAATATGGATGATTTCAGGGGTACATAATAAAAACCCCCCGACTACCAAATATGTTGGGCTACGGGGCTCCCCAGTTCTGTAGGCCCAGCCCATACTGACATTTTATATCATCTGAAATAAGTCCTCTCCTCGATCGCTCTCCGCTCCCATTTCCTCCCCAAAATTCTCCCGAAACCCTAACCCTAACCCTAGATCTCAGCCATGGTGTGCATCCGCAAGGCGACGATGGACGATCTCCTCGCGATGCAAGCCTGCAACCTCCTCTGCCTCCCGGAGAACTACCAGATGAAGTACTACTTCTACCACATCCTCTCATGGCCGCAGCTCCTCTTCGTCGCTGAGGATTATGGCGGGAAAATCGTCGGCTACGTCCTCGCCAAGATGGAGGAGGAGTCGTCGGAGCCCTGCCACGGCCACATCACCTCGCTCGCCGTCCTCCGATCGCACCGCAAGCTCGGCCTCGCCACGAAGCTCATGACGGCGGCGCAGAACGCCATGGAAGGGGTTTTTGGTGCTGAGTATGTGTCGCTTCACGTGAGGAGGAGCAACAGGTATATTTGCTAATTTTCTTACACTATTGTGAAAAGGTGAATACTTGCTAAGATTAGTTATACATTTTTGACAAGATTCAAATTGAGAATGGGTAAAATGAGAAATGAAAAGGTAATAAGTTAGGGTCTCATGATAACACTTTATTTTTAAAGTGTGATATTTTAAAACAACTTGAAAGACGTAGGGCGTAAATTGGAAATACAAAGATTTTGAGGCATAGTATACAATTAAGAAAGAATTCAGGGACTACTGTAGCTAAACCCAAAAAAAATAAGGTTTTTTGCCTGTCTTAAATTAAGTCCTCTAACCATTACACCAAAACTCCGAAGCTTATGGTGAGGGTTATATTTTTATATTCTAACATGCCCCCGTAGGTTGAGCGCCCTTTTAATGGGCCGAAACCTGAACTCACGCAGCGGTATTAATTTTTTAGAAAATACGCTTTAAATTCGTGGCCGGTGGGATTTGAACCCGGGTTGTTCTGATACCATCTTAAATTAAGTACTCTAACCATTACACCAAAGCTCCGAAACTTATGGTGAGGATTGAGGGTTATATTTTTATATTCTAACAGCCTGGATACCCTAATCTACCCTATTTGCTGATTGAACTACCTGAAAATGGTACATTTGCTCCCTATGAATTTTAATAGTGTTAAATGATCTACAGAGCGGCATTCAATTTGTATGCTAATACTCTTGGTTACAAGATCAATGATGTGGAGGCGAAGTATTATGCGGATGGGGAGGATGCATATGATATGAGGAAGCAGCTGAGGGGGAAGGAGATCAGGATGGAGCAGCTTGGGCATGGCCATGGCCACCACCATCATCATCATCATGGAGGTGGGTGTTGCTCCGGAGAGGTTGTGAAAGCTGGTGGAGAGCAGAAGGCTCGATCTTGAGGTTTGTTTGTCATGGTTTTCTTGGTATGGACAATTATGTGATATGTAATGGATATTTTGTTGCTATAGCAGATGTTATTGTCTTTGTTATGTCGCCGCATTGTGCAATGGTGAAACATGTTGCTTTGAGAAGCTTGAGATTTTGCATTGATCAGATTGATTCTTGAGGGGTTTTGGTGTGCTTTTGTTGTGGTTTGTTGCTTAGAGAAAATCTGTGGGTGTCTGTCTGTAGTCTATTGATGTGGTTTGTTGCTTAGAGAAAATCTGTGGCTGGTGTTTGGTCTGTGTGATTGATATCTCTACTACAGGTATTTCGATAGGAAAACTAAAGTCAGGAACTTGATAATTTAGGATACTTTTTTTACTGTTGTTCTTGTGGCTGTTGCTCCCATAAATTTATTTTGTTGTTATTATACTCAATCATCTATAAGTTGACCCAATGTGGTAGATAGTGTCTTTGAGTTGCAAATGATTGTTCTGTCACTTGAGGTATATAGTCTCCTATGTATCTAAACATAGTTTTTTTTTTCTTAGTTATCTTTTACTGATACTGCCATACTGGTGTATACATGGGATATAGATGATGTTTGTAATCACTATTTTATGCTGATCTAATTATCAAATATCATCTTGGGTTTATGTTTTCTTGGTATATGGTCTTCTGCATTTTCCTGATAACTGCACTGCATAACATTGTTATACTTCATAAATGGTTGAGGGAACTTTTACAACTTTGGAAGACAAGGCCTGGTTCATTTTGATTGCTTCTGTGTTTATGATTTTTGAAAATCTCATGTGGTACTCTGGTATTCTGATAATTGTTTGACTGGTTGATGCGGATGTCTGGGAATTCAGTTACAGTCTTCTATCTATTATCAATATGACCGGTGGGATAACTTTTCAAGTGCTTTGGCTTACTCTCATTCTTTTATTGGTTTTGGTGGTCAGATAAATGACATCTTTCTTTTTTTTTTCTCTCGGTTTTGTTCAGTAAATGGTGGAAAAAAAACTTTAGAATGTGCCAAATGAGTATCCTATTTCCTCATGAGTTTTGTTCAGTTTGCATGCCTTTGCTATAGCAAAATGAGCGATAGAAATGTGAGGCTTACATCATTTGATATGACTTTTAAGTTGGATCTCATTACATGTCTATCTCTTAGTAGCTCATTTTATTATATCTTGTACTATTAAAAAAGTGTGTTCTATGTTAAAATATTTTTTTTTCCCAAAATACCCTCAAAATCACATACATCATATATATAAGCATGTATATATGCATACATAAACCCTTTTCAAATCCTTCAAATCAAACACATGCGGAGAAGATAAAATTTTCTAGTAATGAATTTTCACAAAGCCCGTGGTTGATAATATGGTGAGCTACTGTTCCAAATAATGCTAAAATTTTCTTAGGGTGAGTGTGCAATAATATTTTACCAACAAAGGATAACAAATAAGACTAAAATTTTCTCATGTCGAGTGTGCAATAATATTTTACCAACAAAGGATAACCTCATCAGAAGGGGTGTTGAGATTGATCCTATGTGTTGCTTGTGTGCCGAGAAGGAAGAATCCATTCTGCATATGATATTTGAGTGCCCAAAGAGCATCGAGGCATGGAAAGAAATACGATTAGTAGATGCTATTGATAAAGTTCAAGGGAATAACTCTAAATGGTGGATTGTTGATTTAGCGGAGAAGATAGATATCCATGGGATGGAGCTTTTATTAATGACACTTTGGCACTTATGGCATGACAGAAATCAAGTGAGGATGGGCAATGAGTCGTCATCTACAAAAAATTTATGCCTCTCAGCAGCAAATTTACTCTCTGAGTATCAACTCGCTCAAAGAGTACAAATAGGTTCCTAAAGCTCATCAAACCGAACCACCAAGAAGAAATTTTGAGGGACCTTCAATGTTTGTCGATGGAGCTTGGTTAAAGGATTCGAAGAAGGGCGGCGTGGGGATAGTCATTTTTAATGAGGCCAAGACATATATAGCATCTAAGGCAATTCCAATTAAGACGATTGAATCATCTGCAACTACTGAAACTCCGGCTATTCACGAGGCATTAAAGTTCGCTCAACAGCTCGGTATCTCCACCATCTCAATATTTAGTGATGCTCTAAATGTGGTTCGCGAATTTCGCAATTCGGAGTAATCACTAGCAAACTTTGGAGACATTGTCGAGGGGGCTAAATAGCTAGAAAGGAGGTTCTCAGTAAAATCATATAATTTTATTAGGAGAGATGAGAATTGTGTAGCCCATCGACTAGCTAATATCGCACTAGGCCTTTCATGTTGTAACTCATGGGTCGGAGAAATTCCAGAGGGGATTGACTCCTTTTTCGCTCATTAATTTGGTTAATAAAGAAGGTCTTTCATAATAAAAAATAATAAAAAATAAAAAATAAAAAAATCAAATACATGCATATACATACGTACAATATACATAAATCCATTATGGCTATTATTTACTACCTATCAATCAATTAAAATCCATTAAAACCTCCACTCAACAATAATATCTATTAATCATAATAATGCCCCCGCAATTAAATCAATCAATTGCTTTTTTCTTAAACCGTAGTCTCTACATCTTTTCCACCGCATCATAATTGTATTCCTCCACAAAAAAAGGCCCGACTCTTTCAAATTGAAATGAATTGAGATATTCTCATAAATATTGACATCTAACTTTTAAGCTTCAATTCAAGAAGACCCGACTCTTTCAAATTGAAATGAATTGAGATATTCTCATAAATATTGACATCTAACTTTTAAGCTTCACTTTAATCGGTTACTAACCTCACTATCCTTCTTCATGTTATAAATTGAATTCCTTTCTTATGGCTCTTGGGATTTAACAAAATGAAAGAGTGGATTTAGGGGAGATTGGAGCCCAAAGGAGAGGGAGCCGAGAAGTTATATATATTGGAGGTGGTGAGCTTCAATAGAAGCTTCTTGCAGAGGATAGGGCTTTGCTCAATTTAGTAAGTTTTTTGGTTGATTTTCCTAATTCCTGGATTATATATAGTTGAGAACTTGATTGATTTTGATACATGAGTTTTGTTTGTGGGATTGTGATTGTAAGACTGTGACTTTGCCCGGAGCCTTACCGGAGGTGAATTCAAAGTATTTGAGGATTAATGGGATTAGGCTATTCCAATTTGGGATTGATGGATGTGTATAAAATATTATTGCAAAAAGTTATATAAATGTATGTTAAATACCTTATACAAAAAACATTTTGCATCAATTAATATATAGTTTGTTTGTTGCAACATGTGCAATATACATGTTTGAGTGGATTGTGGGAGCGATTATAAAATACATAATTTACTTTAGACAAATAATGTTCAAGCATAGCCAGAATGCGCCCACCGCAAAATAAAAAGAGTTAATTATTAGGTTGGAAATGAAGAATTGAACAAAATCATATAAAAAATTGGAAGACATATTTTTCAATAGATTTTTCCTCCTAAATTAGGGAAAAAAGAATACACATATCTATATCATTACGAGGTGAGAAGCACGTGCATTGCACGTGGTTAAATATCATGATTGTTTGGTTTATTTCTTTAATATAACTTGGTCGTGAAATTATTTCTTTTAAATTTCTACTTGATGATGTAATATTGTCTGTGAACTTTCTTAATATGTACCTTCAACTTTTATTTTATGTTGTGCCATAGAAATAAGCAAGTGTTAATCATGTCTCAAGCAGACCGCACCCCAATTCGACTCAAACAGGCCAAGAAAGGAGACATGCTTCCCTTCTCGCCAGGCTGGGGCCGAGGCGTCTCTTCTTGCCAGGCCGAGACAGACATCCCTTCTGGCCAGTCTGAGTCCCTTCGCGCTAGGCCGAGTCGCCCTTCTGGCCAGCCGAGTTGTCCCTTCCCGCCAGACCGAGTCGCCCTTCCGGCCAGGCCGCGCCCTTCTCACTAGGCCGGGTCAATAACTTTCGAGGACGACTAAAAAGACGGTACTTGTCGCTAGGAGGCGTCCCTTCTCGCCAGGCCGAGTCATCCCTTCTTGCCGGCCGAAGTCGCCCTTCTCACCAGGTTGGTCGGCCCGATACACCCTCGAGCCCCGTAATGACCGGTCACCATCACATTAAATGCACGGTCAGAAATCATCATGGCTCCAGCCCCAAAAGTCCTCATGACTACCACCCACCATGTATCATCAATTGCCATCATATTAAATTAGTAGTGACTCATGGGACCCACAGCTGACACGTGTAAAGTAACTGCTGACTAAACTGACTGCTTGGACTCGATCGAAATTATCAAATTGTCCCTCTACAACTACTATAAATAGAGGGACTGTTAACACCATCAAGGTGAGCAAACTCTGCACACTTAAGACTTAGAACTCTTCAGTTTATTTGGATACTTCTCCACTCAAGCTCAAAGTACTGACTTGATCGTCGGAGGAAAAACCCGGAGAACCCAACTCTGGTCCTCTAACGTGTTGCAGTTTTGCAGGCAGCTTCGGCGACGGTAGTTCATCGGGGGATCAGCCATCAAGGGAGATAAGTGACCCTAATCATCCCCAAACCCGCATTAATTGACTGTGTGATCCATAGCATCAACATTTTATATGTTGTAACCATAAGCAGTGTAAGCAACAAATCATTCGAAAAGATTAGTTACTCATATAGCAACCAGTTTCTTCAATGCCTCAAATCTAATAATAAGATATGACATAAAAATTCTTACGAAGTAAAAAAAAGAAAAGGGAAAAAAAATCTTTTATGTTAATCCCCGATGACTATAGAATAGGAAAACCTATAACCATTTAAGAAAAATCTCTCTATAAGCTTGCAAAGATAACCACGTTTAACTATTAGGTTGCTCAATTCTTATTATTTTGAAATTAATTCACCAAATCATTGAAATAGCTATTACATCCCTATTCTTAGGTTATTTTGATATTAGGTCTTCCAACAAGAGTAAAAGCAATTAGAGGGAAAATAGTCCCCGAATTGCTAATTATACCATTAATTTGAAGGACTATTTTCAAAATAACTTAAGAATTGAGTTACCTAATAATAATTTCAATGCTTAGACTGACTAATTTCAAAATATGAAAGATTTAAGGGACAAATACAAAAATATTTTAATCAATCAATTGGTTAATATTTACACGTGAAGTGCATATTATGTTTACAATGTTAATGTCCTTTGAGCTTCTTTCTACTCCTTAGTTGTCGGCAAATTCTAATTAGATTAATTTTTATTAGTTAGTTTCGAATGGAGAGCTTTAATTTGTAAGTTTAGTTTTGACTTAATGACTTTAGTTGATAACCAATTATAATTAGGATAAGAATGTTAATTTTGAAAAGGATTAGGGTAAAATTGGCCTTCAATGCTTGGACGACATTTCAAAATATGAAAGATTTAAGGGACAAATACAAAAATATTTTAATCAATCAATTGTTGTTTATAAATTAATTAATTCCATAATTTGGTATCAATCAATTGGTTAATATTTACATGTGAAGTGCATATTATGTTTACAATGCTAATATCCTCTAAGCTTCTTTCTACTCAAGTACTCCTCAGAACCAATTCTAATTAGATTGATCTTTTTATTAATTAGTTTTGAATGGAGAGAGCTTTAATTTGGAAGTTAAGGTGATAGATTGACAGCTTATTTTATTAATCAAAATGCCAAGAAATAATGTATATATGCACATTATGCTTTCTCCGCATGTGTGTGTGCATGCACCCATGAACATGTGTGTATCCATACACATACTTATACCTACTAGCGGATCTAACCGCTTCGTGGTCGATTTGCATCAGGGTTTTGCTTTGATTGAGGAGGTCGGAAGTGGTCTGGTCACAGTCGGCATCTCATAGGTATTAGACCTAGATCATGCGGATTTTCTTTAATAGGCACGAGATGACCTTTTGTATCTTCCCACATCGCCTTTTTCTGGGATTTTTTGGATGTGATTCACAAGTTGGTTCAAATAGGTGATTATGAGGACTGATTCTCCTCCAGTAGTTCCCATAGTGCGCAACCCAACTGCCAAAGCTTTGAGCTTGGCTTTGTGAACCGAAGTTTGATAGAGATGGGTCGTTATGAATTTGAAGCCATACTGTAGGCAATAAAAATTGCCTTAATCCCTACACAGCAACTCGGAATGAGCAAAAGAGCTTAAGGGTCCATCTGAGTGAAGTCAGGCCCGCCTAAAGGTTAAGTTCACTTGAATGCTTGACTTTACAAAATAGACAAAAGTGTCGATATCTCCCAAACCGGAAGGAATTTGGCAAAATGACCGAGCAAACCGAACCCTTCGGTGGGTTTGGTTGGCTCCGCCTCGTCGAGATAGTCGATTTTCATATATAATTCGTCCAATTCGACATACGGTTTGAAAGTTACGACCGTTCTTCGTAGCATATGAGGAAGGTATGGCTATGAGGCTCCCATTAAAGAGGAGGTTCGCCGGCAACAGGCTCGACATTCAACCGAGGTTCGCCAAGTAGCGAAACTCTTCATTCGACGAGGTTCGCCAAGCGTGAAGCTCTTCACTCAACCGAGGTTCGCCATTGCGCCGAGGCTCGACATTCGACGAGGTTCGCCATTGCGCCGAGGCTCGACATTCGACGAGGTTCGCCAAGCGTGAAGCTCTTCACTCAACCGAGGTTCACCTACGCAGTGAATCTCAACATTCAAACGAGGTTCGCCAAGTAGCGAAACTCTTCATTCGACGAGGTTCGCCATTGCGCCGAGGCTCGACATTCAACCGAGGTTCACCTACGCAGTGAATCTCGACATTCAACCGAGGTTCACCTACGCAGTGAACCTCGACATTCACCAGGTTCACCTACGCAGTGAATCTCGACATTCAACCGAGGTTCACCTACGCAGGTGAATCTCGACATTCAACCGAGGTTCACCTACGCAGTGAACCTCGACATTCACCGAGGCTAGACCGGTGCAAGCTTCAAAGCCAGACTTGCTCAAGAGGCGAGACTTCGACCTCTCACAGGTTCGCACGCGGGAGCGGAGTTCGATTTCAACACGAGGTTCGCGACGTGAAACGAAGCTCAACATCATATGACGAGTGGTTTGACGAGGCTCGCCCACAACGCCGGTTCGACGAGGCTCGCCCACAACGCCAAAGTTTGACGAGGCTCGCCCACAACGCCAAAGTTTGACGAGGCTCGCCCGCCGGCGTCAACGTCGGCGAGTTCGCCACCGGCGTTTCTGCGGCGGCTCAGCGTTCTTGTAGCGGTTCCGCATCTTGTAGCGGTGGCGTTCTTTATGCGACCTCCACGATTCTGCCCGGCTCACTCTTGTAGCAGCCCCCGTTCCTTTGTTGAAGCTTTTCATGCGCGAACACAAAGGCCACGAAAGCCACAACAGACTCGTGGGCTAAGTAGTGGGCATCGCTATGCCCACGCCCATTAACCCACGCTTCCACAATTCCAAAGATGATAGTTACATGCTAAAACCCTATAAATAGCCGTGAGGCTATGGAAAGGGGCTTTGGAATTTGGAGAGATCAACACTTGTGCACGAAAGAGATCAAGCTCTTCATCGCAATCTCAAGATCATCTCGCAACTCGCTCGATCGCCAACGGAAGCAATCTCAACGTGAGCATTGAGTGAAGCATCCTATCGCTACCGAGAACCCACCTTAAAAGAGAAGTCGAATCAATCTTCTCTTCCTCTGTAATCGAGAGAATTTGATTGTAATACATTCATTCAATCAATACATTTTTTCGACCCTACAAAAGATGGCGACCACGGTGGGGCGACCATTCATTAGATGAGTGGTGGTGCATAGCGGAACAAAGTTGCAGTTGGAACCGAGGTTCAAACCTTGGTCCTTGAGTTGATCGAGTAAGTATGAGGAGTTCCTCTCCTCCGGGCATCTAGCCCGGTGAAGACACGCTAGTGTCGACGAAGTCTCGTGATGAGACTTCAGCCCCGTGGCTCGTGTTGAATCTTCTCGAGCGATTCGAGAACCAGCCTATGTCTCGACAAGGCTCCAAAAGCTAGCCAACAGCTAAGAAGTGGGTGGTTAAGCCCAACCCAACCTCGAGGCCATTAGCCAAAGTTTGACGAGGCTCGCCCACAACGCCAAAGTTTGACGAGGCTCGCCCACAACGCCAAAGTTTGACGAGGCTCGCCCACAACGCCAAAGTTTGACGAGGCTCGCCCACAACGCCAAAGTTTGACGAGGCTCGCCCACAACGCCAAAGTTTGACGAGGCTCGCCCACAACGCCAAAGTTTGACGAGGCTCGCCCACAACGCCAAAGTTTGACGAGGCTCGCCCACAACGCCAAAGTTTGACGAGGCTCGCCCACAACGCCAAAGTTTGACGAGGCTCGCCCACAACGCCAAAGTTTGACGAGGCTCGCCCACAACGCCAAAGTTTGACGAGGCTCGCCCACAACGCCAAAGTTTGACGAGGCTCGCCCACAACGCCAAAGTTTGACGAGGCTCGCCCACAACGCCAAAGTTTGACGAGGCTCGCCCACAACGCCAAAGTTTGACGAGGCTCGCCCACAACGCCAAAGTTTGACGAGGCTCGCCCACAACGCCAAAGTTTGACGAGGCTCGCCCACAACGCCAAAGTTTGACGAGGCTCGCCCACAACGCCAAAGTTTGACGAGGCTCGCCCACAACGCCAAAGTTTGACGAGGCTCGCCCACAACGCCGGTTCGACGAGGCTCGCCCACAACGCCAAAGTTTGACGAGGCTCGCCCACAACGCCAAAGTTTGACGAGGCTCGCCCACAACGCCAAAGTTTGACGAGGCTCGCCCACAACGCCAAAGTTTGACGAGGCTCGCCCACAACGCCAAAGTTTGACGAGGCTCGCCCACAACGCCAAAGTTTGACGAGGCTCGCCCACAACGCCAAAGTTTGACGAGGCTCGCCCACAACGCCAAAGTTTGACGAGGCTCGCCCACAACGCCAAAGTTTGACGAGGCTCGCCCACAACGCCAAAGTTTGACGAGGCTCGCCCACAACGCCAAAGTTTGACGAGGCTCGCCCACAACGCCAAAGTTTGACGAGGCTCGCCCACAACGCCAAAGTTTGACGAGGCTCGCCCACAACGCCAAAGTTTGACGAGGCTCGCCCACAACGCCAAAGTTTGACGAGGCTCGCCCACAACGCCAAAGTTTGACGAGGCTCGCCCACAACGCCAAAGTTTGACGAGGCTCGCCCACAACGCCAAAGTTTGACGAGGCTCGCCCACAACGCCAAAGTTTGACGAGGCTCGCCCACAACGCCAAAGTTTGACGAGGCTCGCCCACAACGCCAAAGTTTGACGAGGCTCGCCCACAACGCCAAAGTTTGACGAGGCTCGCCCACAACGCCAAAGTTTGACGAGGCTCGCCCACAACGCCAAAGTTTGACGAGGCTCGCCCACAACGCCAAAGTTTGACGAGGCTCGCCCACAACGCCAAAGTTTGACGAGGCTCGCCCACAACGCCAAAGTTTGACGAGGCTCGCCCACAACGCCAAAGTTTGACGAGGCTCGCCCACAACGCCGGTTCGACGAGGCTCGCCCACAACGCCAAAGTTTGACGAGGCTCGCCCACAACGCCGGTTCGACGAGGCTCGCCCACAACGCCGGTTCGACGAGGCTCGCCCACAACGCCGGTTCGACGAGGCTCGCCCACAACGCCAAAGTTTGACGAGGCTCGCCCACAACGCCGGTTCGACGAGGCTCGCCCACAACGCCGGTTCGACGAGGCTCGCCCACAACGCCAAAGTTTGACGAGGCTCGCCCACAACGCCGGTTCGACGAGGCTCGCCCACAACGCCAAAGTTTGACGAGGCTCGCCCACAACGCCAAAGTTTGACGAGGCTCGCCCACAACGCCGGTTCGACGAGGCTCGCCCACAACGCCAAAGTTTGACGAGGCTCGCCCACAACGCCAAAGTTTGACGAGGCTCGCCCACAACGCCAAAGTTTGACGAGGCTCGCCCACAACGCCAAAGTTTGACGAGGCTCGCCCACAACGCCAAAGTTTGACGAGGCTCGCCCACAACGCCAAAGTTTGACGAGGCTCGCCCACAACGCCAAAGTTTGACGAGGCTCGCCCGGCGTCAACGTCGGCGAGGTTAAGCCACCGCGTTTGCTGGCGGCGGCGTTCTTGTAGCAGTTCCAATCTTGTAGGCGAATTCGCGCTAGCGACCTCGCGTCGCTGCGGCTCAGCTCGCATGGCCCCCTCGTTCCTTTGTTGGCGGCTTTGCATAGCGAACACAAAGGCCGAAAGCCACAACGACTCGTGGGCTAAGTAGTGGGCATCGGTTATGCCCGTCCATTAATACGTTTCCACAATTCGGCATGATAGTTACATGCTAAAAACCTATAAATAGCGTGGCGGCTATGGAAAGGGGCTTTGGAATTTGGAGAGATCAACTTATGTTGCGAGAAAGAGATCAAGCTCTTCATCGGCAATCTCAAGATCATCACGCAGCTTCATTACGATGCGTCAGCGGAAGCAATCAACGTGAGCATTGAGTGAAGCATCCTCTCGCCACCAAGAACCCATACAAAGAGGAGTCAAATCAATCTCCTCTTCCTCTCAGAATCGAGAATTTGATTGTAATACATTCATTCAATCAATAAACATTTTTCGACCCTACGTAAGATGGCGACCACAGTGGGAGGCCATTCATAGATGAGCTGGCGGTGGTGGCATAGCGGAACAAAGTTGCGATTGGAACGAGGTTCAAACCTTGGTCCTTGAGTTTGATCGAGTATCCATGAGGAGTTCCTCTCCTGCAGGGCATCTAGCCCGGTGACAGTGTCGGCGAGTCTCGTATGAGACTTCACCCGTGGCTCGTGTTGAATCTTCTCGGCGAATCTGAACCGGCCTATGTCTCGACAAGGCTCCAAAAGCTAGCCAACAAAGCTAAGAAGTGGGTGGTTAAGCGCCCAACCCAACCTCGAGGCCATTAGCCAAACTTTGGCTTCGCGGACGAACCTCGCCAACAATGTGAGGTCCCTCCAAAAGATGGCCAAACGAATCGAGGGTCGAACCGATGAGGAACGCCACGAACCTCGCCATTGCACCCCAAGTCGTGAACCTCGCCTTCATCTAAGGGTTCATTTAAAACAAGACGAACGCCGCCTACCGCGAACCTCGCCCAAGTGGCGAACCTCGCCACAATGTGAGGTCCCTCCAAAAGATGGCCAAACGAATCGAGGGTCGAATCGATGAGGAACGCCACGAACCTCGCCATTGCACCCCAAGTCGTGAACCTCGTCTTCATCTAAGGGTTCATTTAAAACAAGACGAACGCCGCCTACCGCTAACTCGCCCACATGGCGAACTCGCCGCCAATGTGAGGTCCCTCCAAAAGGGATGAGCCTCGCCCAAGTGGCGAACCTCGACAACGCATAACGGTCACTTTGAAACATGACGAACCTCGCCCAAGTGGCGAACCTCGCCAACAATGTGAGGTCCCCGAAAAGAGATGAGCCGTCCGAGTGGCGAATCTCGCTCATGGACAAACTTCGCCATAGCAAGCGCCAAAGTGATGAACCTCGCCATCATGAACCTCGACACGGGTGTCATCAAATCAAGAAAGCTCGCTGGATCTAATCTCGCCGT
Organism: Asparagus setaceus; assembly: GCA_012295165.1. Taxonomy (NCBI): domain Eukaryota; kingdom Viridiplantae; phylum Streptophyta; class Magnoliopsida; order Asparagales; family Asparagaceae; genus Asparagus; species Asparagus setaceus. The sequence goes on along the minus strand of CM022703.1, from coordinate 58,433,455 downwards.
TGAAGCGCCGAATGACGAACCTCGCCATTATGAACCTACCTAACAACATGAGGTCCATTCTAAACAAGATGAACCTCGCTCAAACAACGAACCTCGCCATCATCGGGGTTCATTTAAAACAAGACTAACGCCGCCTACCGCGAACCTCGCCCACATGGCTAACCTCGCCAATGTGAGGTCCCTCCAAAAGGGATGAGCCTCGTCAAAGTGGCGAACCTCGACAACGACACGAAGTCCGCTTGAAACATGACGAACTCGCCAGTGGCGAACCTCGCCAACAATGTGAGGTCCCCTTGAAAAGAGATGAGCTCGCCTGAGTGGCTAATCTCGCCAACAACATGAGGTTCCATCAAAACCATACAAACATCGCCTGTTGACGAACTCCGCCATAGCAAGCGCCAAAGTGACGAACCTCGCATACGGGTGTCATCAAATCAAGACGGCTCGCCGCTGGACTAATCTCGTCAGTAGAAGCGCCGAATGACGAACCTCGCCATTATGAACCTACCCAACAACATGAGGTCCATTCTAAACAAGATGAACCTCGCTCAAACAACGAACCTCGCCATCATCGGGGTTCATTTAAAACAAGACTAACGCCGCCTACCGCGAACCTCGCCCAAGTGGCGAACCTCGCCATTATGAACCTACCCAACAACATGAGGTCCCCTAAAAGGGATGAACCTCGCCCAAGTGGCGAACCTCGCCAACGTGAGATCCCTCAAAATGGGATAAGCTCGTCAAAGTGGCGAACCTCGCCACAACGCGAGGTCCCCTTGAAGGATGAGCTCGTTTGAGTGGCGAATCTCGCCAACAACATGAGGTCCCCTAAAAGGGATGAACCTCGCCCAAGCAACGAACTTCGCCAACATGAGGTCCCCTAAAAGGGATGAACCTCGCCCAAGTGGCGAACCTCGCCGCCAATATGAACCTCGCCGCCGTAACCAAAGGAAGCGCAACCTCGCCAGATTCGCCAAACTCGATTCAAAGAGTCTCTCTCATATGAGGCTCGCTTTTAATCAATCGGGTACACCCACTTCGATCTCGCGGATTATCTCACTCGCAAGCGTGATGCCACCAAATGCAATCTCATTGTTCTTTGTGAAACTCATACGATCGCCGCGTCTGCGGATCGATTTCGAGACCACTCTCATCGAGATGTGTGAATAATCTCTCCATCAACATTGTCTAATGGTATCGTGGCTCGCTCGGTGGAAAGACTTAACCCGCCAAGGAGAACAAGTCGAGAGCGTGCTCAAGCGTATGGAGGTTGAAGAGCTATTTGAATTTCGAGGAGGTGACGCACCAAGATACCGTGAGTGGTGGCGACCGCTTCCTCATCAAAACTCTTTTCAAGTAAGCCCCGATGGCACTCGCCGAGCTTGCCAACGCGGAACCAAGCTATGGGACCGGTAATGCGGACACTGCTACAATCGGCCAAAGATGATCGTTGATGCTTACATGCATCAATCGCAGAGGACCAAGATCCGACGCAGAATTTTAAAGAAGTACTACCCGTAGTCTTCTTTCAAACTTCCACATAAGTTATCATGTTACTTGATCACCTCGATAACTAATTTCTCCAAATTCCTCGCCAATCCTCCTCAACAGATGGCGGGTCCCCAAAACTATCATGTTAACAATCACCTCGATAGTTCCCCGGGTTACCTCCGTCGATCCTCTCTAATAGGATGGCGGGACCCTCCTTGTCATGTTAACATTACACCTCTGACAAATCAACTTACCAATCCTCTTCAATAGGATGGTAAGTCCTCAAAGTCGCTCCGTCAAGACAATCCTGTCATGTTAACATTTTACCTCTGGCAAATTAACTTACTAAGCCTATTCAATGGGATGGTGAGTCCTCAAAGTTGCCCCAATCGTAACAAATTCTTGTCGGGTTAACAATCACCTTTGACAAACTCCCCTTCCAATCCTCGTCAATAGGTTGGTGGGTCCACATAACTGTCATGTTAACAATCACCTCTGATAGTCCACACCGTCATTCCCGCAAATGACGTTGTCCAATCAAGTCGTCATACCCCTATTCCCATCATAGTTGTTATACTTCCAGTCATGAACAACTTGATTGCTTTTGGTCGCGATCGTTATACTTTTATGTCATCAACATTCGATCATTTCCATACCGCTACTTGTCCGAAAGTGACTTTGGGTGGATAGTGGTTAACCAAGCAATATACCCCTATCGACTCTCACCGAATAGTGGCCTACCATGATGTGCCTCTATTTCAACCATAGTCGTTATACTCTTATGTCACCGAACGACTCGCCTAACCCCACGAGTCATTTCCTAAATGACTTTGTTCGTAATCACTTGTTATACTCTCACGCCATCAACAACTTGATTGCTTTTGATCACGATCGTTATACTTTTATGTCATGAACGATTCGATCATTTCCGAATAGTGGCCTACCATGATGTGCCTCTATTTCAACCATAGTCGCTATACTTTTATGTCACCGAACGACTCGCCTAACCCCACGAGTCATTTCCTAAATGACTTTGTTCGTAATCACTGTTGTTATACTCTCACGTCACTGAACAACTTGATTGCTTTTTGATCGCGATCGTTATACTTTTATGTCACTGAACGATTCGATCATTTCCGAATAGTGGCCTACCATGCGATGTGCCTCTATTTCACCCATAGTCGTTATACTCCCATGTCACTGAACGACTCAGCTAACCCCACAGAGTCATTTCCTAAATGACTTTGTTCGTAATCACTGTTGTTATACTCTCACGTCACTGAACAACTTGATTGCTTTTTGATCACGATCGTTATACTTTTATGTCAATGAACGATTCGATCATTTCGAATAGTGGCCTACCATGCGATGTGCCTCTATTTCAACCATAGTCGTTATACTCCCATGTCATCAACGACTCGCCTAACCCCACGAGTCATTTTCTAAATGACTTTGTTCGTAATCATCGTTGTTATACTCTCACGCCATCGAACAACTTGATTGCTTTTGATCGCGATCGTTATACTTTTATGTCATCAACGATTCGATCATTTCGAATAGTGGCCTACCATGCGATGTGCCTCTATTTCAACCATAGTCGCTATACTCCCATGTCACCGAATCGACTTAGCTACTCCCACATGATCATTCCTCTAAATGACTTTGTTCGTAATCACCGTTGTTATACTCTCACGCCATCAACAACTTGATTGCTTTTGATCACGATCGTTATACTTTTATGTCACCGAACGATTCGATCATTTCGAATAGTGGCCTACCATGCGATGTGCCTCTATTTCACCCATAGTCGTTATACTCCCATGTCACCGAACGACTCGCCTAACCCCACGAGTCATTTCCTAAATGACTTTGTTCGTAATCATCGTTGTTATACTCTCACGCCATCAACAACTTGATTGCTTTTGATCACGATCGTTATACTTTTATGTCACTGAACGATTCGATCATTTCCGAATAGTGGCCTACCATGTGATGTGCCTCTATTTCAACCATAGTCGTTATACTCCCATGTCACTGAACGACTCAGCTAACCCCACAGAGTCATTTCCTAAATGACTTTGTTCGTAATCACCGTTGTTATACTCTCACGCCATCAACAACTTGATTGCTTTTGATCACGATCGTTATACTTTTATGTCATCAACGATTCGATCATTTCGAATAGTGGCCTACCATGCGATGTGCCTCTATTTCAACCATAGTCGTTATACTCCCATGTCATCAACGACTCGCCTAACCCCACGAGTCATTTTCTAAATGACTTTGTTCGTAATCATCGTTGTTATACTCTCACGCCATCAACAACTTGATTGCTTTTGATCGCGATCGTTATACTTTTATGTCATCAACGATTCGATCATTTCGAATAGTGGCCTACCATGCGATGTGCCTCTATTTCAACCATAGTCGCTATACTCCCATGTCACCGAATCGACTTAGCTACTCCCACATGATCATTCCTCTAAATGATTTTGTTCGTAATCATCGTTGTTATACTCTCACGCCATCGAACAACTTGATTGCTTTTGATCGCGATCGTTATACTTTTATGTCACCGAACGATTCGATCATTTCCACATGATGGCCCAAAGTTATTTGCCCTTATCTTTTAATCCAACGCCTTGAACGGCTAAGGATAGAGGGAGATTTTAGCACTAAGCCTAAAAGAAACTCCTCGCAAACTCACCATACCGAGGGGAAAAGTATGGCTAGTCCGATTCAAACGCAACCTAAAGGCACATCAAACTCCGTTGATAGTCGGGGTTTGCTAAAAATCCTAGAGGGCTTATCATTAGTCGCAAGTGAAGAATTCAAATTTACCGTGTTCGTTAGAAGGTTCCTCGCCCGACCGCACGGCCACCATTTTACAAGTCTTCATATCCAAAGTGTTCCGCACTCCATTCAACCACATTCAAGTCCGAAAACTTTGAGGGTTTTGTAGGCAATAAAATTGCCTTAATCCCTACACGCAAATCTGAATGAGCAAAAGAGCTTAGGGGTCCATCCGAGTGAAGTCGTGCCCTAAAGGTTAAGTTCACCAATGCTTGACTTTACAAAATAGACAAAAGTGTCGATATCTCCCAAACCGAAGGAATTGGGCAAAATGACCGAAACAATTGGTCTGCCTCGCCGAGATAGTCGATTTTCATATATAATTCGTCCGGTTCCACGGGCTTGAAAGTTACGACTGCTCACGTAGCATGTTCTCCGCAGCCTTAGAAAATGCTAAGAGACAAAGAGGAGGTTCGCCTCGGTCGCGAGGCTCGACGCTCGACCGAGGTTCGTGACGCGGAGCGGAGTTCGATCTTAACACGAGGTTCGCGACGAGAAACGGCTCAACAACGGGTCGACGAGGTTCGCTTACAACGGTGGTCCGCCGAGGCTCGCCATAACGCCAAAGTTTGACGAGGCTCGCCCACAACGCCAAAGTTTGACGAGGCTCGCCACAACGCCGGGTTCGACGAGACTCGCTTACAAATGGACGAGGCTCGCCCAAAGATCAAAGTCAAACGAGGTTCGCCACGCCAGCGGAACCGCAACATTCAACCGAGGTTCGCCGCAGCGAACCTCGACATTCAACCGAGGTTCGCCACAGCAGGGAACCCCGACTCAACCGAGGTTCGCCACGCAGTGAACCTCGACATTCAAACGGTCGCCGCTACACCGTAGTCCACGAGGTTCGCCACCGCTATCGCAGCGAGCCGCCATCAGAAGCGCTCCGCTAATCGTAGCGTCGCCAGCTATCAGAAGGGCCCAGCATCAGAAGTGCCGCACGATTACCGCGGCTCCATTAAATAGCTAAAAGCCCAACGGCCGGGTCAAGAGGAGGTCTCGAGAACTTTTGAGCTCAATATCTGCGCATAGAGATCGTGAACCTCTCCAACAACCTCTTGATCACCCGCAGCTCGTCTCGATCGTCAACGGAAGCAACCTCGACGTGAGCATTGAGTGAAGCATCCTATCGCTACCGAGAACCCACCTTGAAAGAAAGTCGAATCAATCTTCTCTTCCTCATGTCGAGAATTTGATTGTAATAATACATTCAATCAATCCGACATCTTACATACACATTAGCATTTCACATAGTTGCCTTTGTGTGGCCATCTTGATCTTTTGATGCCTCTCCTACTTCAAGCATCCATCTGGCGGGGGCCTGCTTGCTTCGAGGACAGGTTCCTTAGGAACATCCTGCAGGCATGTGCATCTTTCCTTCAAGTTCTTGGACTTGGCGTGATCTGCTATCCGAGGCATGTCACCTCAAACTTCTCCTTCTCCTTGAGAGGTGGGTAATTTTACTTTTGGTAATAAGGAGATATGTTGGCTTCGGTTTGATGAACGCTAGTAGGCTGTCAGCGTTGTCAGGGATTGAGGCCAATCACCAAACGATTGATTGCGAGGTAGGTAGGAGATTCTTCCAAGGTAGCATACATGTTGATAATGGGTTTCACGGAATGCCTAGTGATGCCTGTGAGGTTCGGCCGCAGTAGTTGTCCACTCGTTTTAGAAGATGTCGATTCGAAAAAAAAAAGATGTTGGTCGAGCTTCTAGTGTCCACCATGACCCATGGTGAGGATATCTTGATTTCAGTGACTAGTGCCTCATCTTGATCAGAGCTATTTTCTTAAGATCATCATGTGAGAAGCGACATGAATGTTGGCATTCAGCTTGCTGTGTTTTCGATCAAGTTTACCCACGCTCTCCATCGGTTTTGCGCTTTGGACCGGTAGGGTTCGATTTTGGGCCAGCTGCAGCGGTAGGATTCAATCATGGATCCTTTTCCTTGTGTTTGTGGGAGGTCTCCCTTATGGAGGCAGATGGATGAACAAGTGAGCTAACTATTGATTTCGAGAGTGGCTCGATACTTGTTAATTTGAGTAGCTCGGATACCACTTCTTTGAGTTGGGAGGATGGTGAACACTAAAAATATTTTATTAGTATTTTTAGTAGTACAATACTCAATACTCTCTTTAATACAAACACTCTCTCTACTTCAAACTACTACACTACTATACTCTTGCACAAGCACTCCACATTCAACCGGGTTCGCCACGCAGCGGGAACCTCGACATTCACCGAGGCTGACCAAAGGCAAGCTTCAAAGCGAGACTTGCTCAAGAGGCGTGACTCACTCAATACGAGGTTCGCGACGTGAGCGGAGTTCGACTCAACACGCAGGTTCGCACGCGGAAACGGCTCAACAAATATATGACGAAAGTGGTTTGACGAGGCTCGCCAACAACGCTGGTTTGACGAGGCTCGCCAAAGATCAAAGTTTGACGAGGCTCGCCCGCAAAGATCAAAGTTTGACGAGGCTCGCCTCGCAGTCAGCCAACGCCCGACGAGGTTCGCCACTACGCATCGCAAAGCATTCCAGCATCGTGAGCAGCTCCATCGCATCGTAGCGTGACGCTAGCATCGTAGCTGTACCCTCACGACATCGAATGCCCGCTATCAGAAGTGTACCGCCACATGCCATCAGAAATAACACAAAGGCCACTTAAAGTCATTAACAGCCTACGTGCTAAGTAGTGGGCATCGCTTATGCCCACGCCCATTAACCCACGCTTCCACAATTCCAAAGATGATAGTTACATGCTAAAAAACCCTATAAATAGCCGTGAGCAGCTATGGAAAGGGGGCTTTTGGAATTTGGAGAGATCAACACTTGTGCACGAGAAAGAGATCAAGCTCTTCATCAGCAATCTCAAGATCATCTGCAACTCTGTTCTGATCGTCAACGGGAAGCAATCTCAACGTGAGCATTGAGTGAAGCATCCTATCGCTACCGAGAACCCACCTTAAAAGAGAAGTCGAATCAATCTTCTCTTCCTCTGTAATCGAGAGAATTTGATTGTAATACATTCATTCAATCAATACATTTTTTCGACCCTACACATACCTGTTAGCATTTCACATAGTTGCCTTTGTGTGGCCATCTTGATCTTTTGATGCCTCTCCTACTTCAAGCATCCACTGGGCGGGGGCCTGCTTGCTTTCTGAGGACAGGTTCCTTAGGAACATCCTGCTGAGACTGTGCAGTCTTTCCTTCAAGTTCTTCGGACTTGGCGTGATTTACTGCTATCTGAGGCATGTCACCTCAAACTTCTCCTTCTCCTTGAGAGGTGGGTAATTTTACTTTTTGGTAATAAGGAGATATGTTGGCTTCCAGTTTGATGAACGCTAGTAGGCCTACAATCGCGTTGTACAGGGATTCGAGGCCAATCACCAAAAAACTGATTGGTACTGAGGCGCCCATGTAGGGAGATTCTTCCAAGGTAGCATACATGTTGATAATGCCTCGGGGTTTCACAGAATGCCTAGTGATGCCTGTTAGAGGTTCGACACAGGTAGTTAGCTCCAACTCTTTCACTCCTATTTGGCGAAAAGTATTTAAGAAGATGTCGGTCGAGAAAAAAAAAGATGTTGGTCGAGCTTCTAGTGTCCACCATGACCCTTTTCATGGTGAGGCCAGATATCTTGATTTCAGTGACTAGTGCCTCATCTTGATCAGGAGCTATTTTCTTAAGATCGTCATGTGAGAAGGCGACATGAATGTTGGCATTCAGCTTGCTGTGTTTTTCGATCAAGTTTACCCACGCTCTCCATCAGTTTGTCGCTTTGGACCCTGGTAGGGTTCGATTTTGGGCCCGCTGCAAACGGTAGGATTCAATCATGGATCCTTTTCCTCGTGTTTGTGGGAGGTCTCCCCTTATGGAGGAAACAGTGGATGAACAAGTGAGCTAACTATTGATTTGCGAGAGTGGCTCTGATACCACTTGCTGAGTTGGGAGGGATGGTGAACACTAAAAAATATTTTATTAGTATTTTTAGTAGTACAATACTCAATACTCTCTTTAATACAAACACTCTCTCTACTTCAAACTACTACACTACTATACTCTTGCACAAGCACTCACTCGTTTTCTTTTCCTTTTTATTTCTCTCTCTCTCTCTCTCTCTTCTGGGATGATGTCCACCGAAGGCTTTGTGGGCTATTTATAGGTGATTCTATGGTAGGTGTACACTGTAGAAATTAGGTTGCTACAATGTTGCTACAGTAACAGTTGGTGGTCTTGTGGTTGGTAAGTATTGTAGCTCGGTAAGTAGTTACTATTGAAATGGTGGCTGAGGTGGGTAGTGATAATCACATTTTCTTGCATTTTTATACCCTCATTATCTATTTTATAAGAATATATATATATATATATATATATATATATATATATATATATATATATATATATATCACTAATAACGATTTTTTCTTAATTTGCGTGTTAATGAAGAATCAATGAATAACAGCAAAAAAGAACTCAAATCTTCTCATTTTTAACCTCTTATTGAAGCCCAGGATCAAGCCAAGCAATCTACACAAGTCGAAGAAACAATGATCGAAAATGAAATGAAATCAAGTCAAAATTATTTTTGGGATGATTAGTTGCAAAGAAACGACGATATCTCCCAATCTGGAAGGAGGAATTTAACATATAATATATGAAAATCGCCTATCTCAACGAGATGAAGTCATCTGTCAAGTCAGATTTTTGATACTAGTATCGATACCGGTATCGATACTTGTATCGATAGGGGTATCGATACCAGTATCGATACCAAGTTTTCTGTTACGATTTAAAGACTGAAATTGATTAACTTGAGGATTAAGTTTAATCCAAGGGTTGATATTGGTTGTAATACTCTATAAATAGGGATAGAGGGTGAGGGGTGTGAGTGTGAAATATTTTATAAAAAATTCCATTTGGAGAGGAGGGTCACTCTTAATTGAGAAGACCTTCCAAATTTATAATTTTTTTATTACAATTAATAAAAAAATATTTTCACCTCTTCATATTTTCTTTTCTTCTCTTTGTTTGATTAACAAGATGAAGATGAGACGAAGATGAAGATCAAGATGAATGTTTTCTTTCGCCTTGAGGCTAGAACACTCTTGGGATGCAAATTTTCTCTTTTACTAATAATTTTTTTTGCTTTCTTTTCTTGTTTAGATAGCCAAGAGGCCAGTACCCTCTTGCCTTAGATTTATTTTCATGCTTGTAGAGTAGATTTACATTCATGCCTTTACTTTCTCGCTTTAAATTCTTGCATTTACTTTCTTGTCTTTACTTTCTCGCATTTATTTTGTAGCTTAAATTTTATTTTCTTAAACTATTCACCTTGAGGCTAGAACCCTCTTGGGATTAGTTTTTATTTTCTTTGATTCACTTTGAGGCTAGAACCCTTTAGGGAATTATTTTATTTATTTTCCCTCTCTTTGATTCACCTTGAGGCTAGAACCCTCTTGGAAATTATTTTTATTTTTATTTTCTTTGATTCACCTTAAGGCTAGAACCCTCTAGGGAATTGCCCCTTTTTAAGATGTGGAACTAATTCTTGTGTGAACTCTAGAAATTGCATGAAACTAAGTTTTATTTCTTTCATAGGTTATATGTAAGATTAGCTAGTGGAATCAATTCTAGATTCCTCATATCTTTAATTGAATCTTCCACTTTACTTTCTTGATTTTCCTCTTTATTCTTGATTTTCATTTGTTTGTTTTATTTTTCTTCATTTTATTCATCATTCTTTCTCCTCTCTCAATCTTGTTTTGTTTTTATTTTTGCACATATTCACAAACACTCTCATATCTTTCCACAACCACTTTTCTTTTATCACTCCCCTAATTATCGCACACACAACATAAGAACCGATTTTGATTAACTCATTACAACACCTTCCTCGTGGGATCGATAACTTTTTATACTATAACTTGATAGTTGTATACTTGCAACTTAGGTTCATATTTATTTACCTATCAGGTAGCTGCTGACTTTAACGCTCCCCCTCAGCAGCGACTTCTCTATCCACAAGTCCAAGCTGACTTCAAAATTCTGCAAACTTTGAATAACTCAGTGCTTTGGTGAATATGTCAGCTATTTGTTCGTTTGTCCCAATCGGCTTCATTAAGATCTCCTCCTGAAGAACTTTCTCTCGTAGAAGGTGATGATGTATTTCGATATGCTTTGTCCTAGCATGAAAAATTAGATTATTTGCCAATCATTATTGCAATGTAAATCAATTGAGTAGTCTGTGGACTAATGTAGATCCCTCATTAACTGAAAAAGTCACGTGCTTTTCTGAGCTGCCATCACTGCTGATCTCTACTCCGCCTCTATAGTTGACAGTGACACCGTTGACTGCCTTTTGCTACACCAAGATATAGTCGCTGAACCGAGACTAAACACGTATCCAGTAGTAGACCTCCGAGTGTCATGATCTCCAACATAGTCAGCATCACAATAGCCATAGACCTCACATTCTTCTCCTTTCTTATACATAAGACCATAATTAATTGTACCATTGATGTACCTTAGAATACTTCTGATTGCTTCTAAGTGAGACTTCTTTGATTTTTTCATGTATTGGCTTATCACACTAACCGCAAATGAAATATCTGGTCTTGTCATCATCAGATAGATCAAGCTTCCAGCTAGTTGTCGATTCATAGTTGGATCTTTCAAATCTTTTCCTTCATGTGCACACAGTCTCAGGTTTGTCTCCATTGGTGTTAAGATTGACTTGCAGTTGAATATCCCGTACTTGAGCAACATGTCCTTTGCATATTTTTCTTGACAAAGGAACAATCCATCCTTCCTTTAGTCGACCTTCAATTCGAGGAAATGCTTGAGCTCCCCAAGCTCCTTCATTTGAAACCTGATCGAGAGATTTGTCCTTGTTCTCCGGATTTCCGCTTCATCATCTCCAGTTAGGATTAAGTCATCCACATAGACCAACATGATTGATAGCCTATTGCCAGTCTGTTTGATAAATAGACTAGACTCTGCAGGAGCAAGAGAGTATCCACTTTGAATTAAGAACTCACCAATCTTGCCATACCAAGCTCTCGGAGCTTGCTTCAGTCCATAGAGAGCTTTCTTTAGTTTATAAACATATCTTTTCTTCTCCTTGCTCTCAAATCCGATGGGTTGCTCCATGTAAATCTCTCGAGCCACCTCACCGTGTAGAAATGCATTCTTCACGTCCATCTACCAAAGCTTCCAACTCTTGCTGGCTGCTAGAGCTAGAAGAACTCTGAACTGTTATTATCTTGGCAACTGGATTGAATGTCTCATCGTAATCCAGTCCATACAGTTGAGAGAATCCTCAAGCCATCAAGCGTGTTTTGTATCTCTCAATTGACCCATCTGGTCGAGTCTTGACCTTGTAAACCCGTTTGTAGGAGATAGGTTTGATATCCTTAGGCTTTGACACCAACTCCCAAATTTGGTTTTGCTGCAGAGCTCGAATTTCTTCCGCCATTGCTTATCTCCATTTAGCAATTTCGTATGCTTTCTCAAAGCTAGATGGCTCCTTCACATCTTCCATAATGGCAGTGTTAGCATACTTAGGATTCGGGTTCCTGGGTCTGGTTGATCTTTGAATTTGTTCTATTGGTTCTTCTTTGATATCCTCTATCTAGGTCGGGTGCACTTCTGGTGTTGTATGATAAACACCGGTCTTCCATGGATTATTCTTCTTTGAGGATGTTAAAGAACTTGATTTTGTCTTCTCTGATTGACGTAAGTCTTCTTCTTGACTTCGCTCCCCCAACTTCTCTTGTAGCCGATCCTCTAGATCTTTAGAATCTGGTAGCGCAACTCCTTGTGAAGCCTACCAGCCGTTTGTGTTTGATGAGGCTTCATCAAACACATCATTTCTTGATGTGTAGCACCGTCCCGTTGTGGGATCACAACATCTCCATCTCTTTCTTTCATTGTCATACCCCACAAAAATACACCTTACAGCCTTCTTGTCGAACTTACTACGTAAGTGATCAGGCGCAAAGGCATAACACACATGACTGAAAACTCTAAAATGGTTTATGGCTGGGTTGGTATTCCACAACTTCTGAAATGGTGACATGAACTCTAATTTTAGTTGTGGTAACCGATTGATCGCGTGCACCGCAGTTTTCATACACTCAGTCCAAAAACGTCTTGACATGTTCTTGTCATGAAGCGTGCTTTGGCATATCTCCGCAAAATAATGATTCTTCCTTTCAGCAACCCCATTTTGTTGCGGAGTATTTGGGCATGCTAGCTGTTGGCAAATCTTGTGCTGCTTCAGGTAGTCGTAGAACTCCTCTGATGTGTACTCTCCCCCATTGTTTGTGCGTAGGCAACAAATCTTCTTGTTAAGCTCTCCTTTGATTTCTTGTCCAAATTGTTTGAATTTAGAAAGTGCATAGGTTTTTCCTTTAGGATATAAACCTAAACATATCTCGAGTAATCATCGATAAAAGTGATCATGTACCGCATACCACTTATCAATTCCTGCTTCACTCGGCCGAATACATCCGAGTGCACGAGCTTCAAAGGTTCCTTTGCTCTGAATTGTGACTCCTAGTATGATAATTAATGCGCCTTACCATACTAACAACTTTCACACACAGTCGCTCCTCGAATCTCTAAGTGTGGAAGACCCTTCAACATTGACTTTTCCATCATGATCTTAACATTGTGGTAGCTCACATAGCCAAGCCGAGCATGCCACAGATCAGCCGTCTTATTCTTCTAAGCTTTATCTCTATATCCCGATTATGCAGACATTACACAAATAGATTCAACTCTTCATCCCACCATTACAGGTTCTCCTGGTGGCTTCAAGTTTCAATAGACTTTTATATCTTGTGGCTCAAATACTACATAATTTTCAAAAGCTATCAATTGGGAAACAGATAGAATGTTCTTTTTCATACCCGGTACATGGTATACATCTTGCAGTTGTATCCGATTCAAGTTGTAGCGTGGTGTAAACACAGTCTTTCTAATGTGTGTGATAGGCAATCTTAAATTATTCGCTATCACAACTTTTAGCCTTTTATACTCCTTCATGTTGACAAGCTTCACCTTATCTCTTGTCATGTGACTGGAACAGCCAGAATCGACGATCCAATTTTTATTGTAGCTAATTTCTTCCCGATCTAAAACCGCTGTAAGTGCGGACTCAGATTCCTCCACAATCGAGGTTAATGCCATATCAACGACCTCTTCTTCGTCAACTGATACATCTTCAATGATGGCCATGGATGCCTGGGCATCCCATTCTTCTTCATCATCTTGACATCTACGCAATGTTGCAGCATTGCCCTCTGCAGGTTTTCTCTTGTAGCAGTAGTCTTTGGCAAAGTATCTTTTCTTCTCACAGTTATAGCAGCTACCATCAGGTCGCCTTGCTTGACGATCACCTTACTCCTCACTCTGTTGTGTTTTGCCGGTGTATGGCCGTTCTATCTGCCTCCTTGAGCTAACCTTTCCATACTCCTCTTTGCTCACACCTCTTGGTTTGCCTCTCTCCTCCCGCTAAAGAGTGCTTCGTCTTCACTTTTTATTGAAATGCCGGCTATTTGTTTGGCTGGGGTTTCCTATGTAGCAAGCAAACTCTTTAACTCTAATAATGTTGATTGAGTCGGCCAGCTGTGTGTAGCAGCAATGAGCCCATGATACTCAGGTCTTAAACTGTGGATGATTGTTCTTCGCATCCTTGCATCTGACACTCTAGAATCAGTATCTAACTAAGCAATATCTGAACAGAGTAATTTTACTTGCTTGAAGAATTGACTGATTGTTAGATCCTTCTATTGCAAAGTCATCAATTGATTCTCAAGGATCTGAAGTCGAGCATCGTTCTTCTTCAAGAAGAGTATGGCGTATCCCATGCCTCCTTTGGAGTTCTAGCATTCGCATATAGCCTAGAGATGTTCTTCTACTGTCGTCTTTAGCACATACGTAGCCTTGCCGACTTTGATGTTCCACTTTCTTAGTGATTGGCCAACTTCCTGAGGTTTTGTAGTTTCGGCACCCCCGACGACCTCCCAGAGGACTTGTCCTTGTAAATTGGATTTCATACAAGTCTTCTAGTAGCTGTAGTTATTGCCGTTGAGTTTCTTAAGTGTAGCAATAGTACTTACCAGATCCGCCATCGTGACGTGGTACTACTTCAGTATCTCCATGCAAGTCTGGTCCCTGACCAACCAACTTCACAGTCTCCGACTGAGCATGAACTTCGGCCTTCAATAACGCCGATAGGATCACTATAGGAGAGAGCCGGTCCCTGATCTCCTGCTCTGATACCACTTGTTGATTTGTGAGAGTGGCTCTGATACTACTTGCTGAGTTGAGAGGGGTGGTGGACACTAGGAAAAATATTTTATTATTATTTTTTAGTAGTACAACACTCAATACTCTCTCTAATATAAATACTCTCTCTACTTCAAACTACTATACTCTAGCACAAGCACTCACTCTTTTTCTTTTCCTTTTTATTTTTCTCTTTTTGTTTCTCTCTCTCTCTCTCTCTTTCTTTTTCTTGCTTCTGGGATGATGTCCACCAAAGGCTTTGGGAGGCCATTTATAGGTGATATTATAGTAGATGTACACTATAGAAATTAGGTTGCTATAGTGTCACTACAGTAACAGTGGTGGTCTTATGGTTGGTAAGTACTGTAGCTGGGTAAATGGTTACTGTTGAAATGGTGGCTAAGGTAGGTAGTTGTGCGCTGACTTTAACACTAACTAGGAAAAAAATGGTTGATTCCTCGTCCAGGTCGTCGTACCATGTTTTGACTTTCCTAGCGAGTGTTTGCGAAAACGCAACAGATTGTAGTGTCAGATAATTGCAAACTGCTTGAAGATGGTCAAGAAGCCAACTATCTTCCTTATAAAAACGTACTGTGTTGGCCATGGTGGCAATGGAGCAGAGATTGATCTAGACTTTTTAGAAACTCTAATGCGATGTTCAATCCAGTTGGGTCCCGGAGATCAAGCCGGAGGAGGTGGATCCTAGATTCACAGGATTCCCCTCCCAAAGTTAAGTACCCATGTGGTCGGGGGTAGATAGATCTGCTATTTCTCTCAATAAGAAGCAAAGATGCCCTACAATGGGCACCAAATTGTATGAGGTAAGAAAACAGTTGATGAAGAGAGAGTTGTCAGGGTTGAGAGTTTTTATTGTAGGGTTTCTTTGATTCTTTTGGTCGGCTGCAGATTTGTTGGTGGCGTCCCTCTTGACTCAACAAACTATTCAAAGGCACCGAGGCTTATTGTTGTTATAGGGGCTCTTTTGATTTTTCTAGCTTTTTTTATGGTGTTCCTCCTGCAAATCACTAAATAACTATGCAAAGGCACTAAGGCTTGATGCCCTAATGACCCTCCGATGCTTAAGTTAATAATTGTAGGAAGAATTAAAGTGGAAATCTAATCAAATTGAGAATGGAATTAAACTTGACTTTATCTGACCACTGTTACCTCTTATATACTAACTAAGAAGGGTAGATCAAGGCTAGAAGGAAGTCCACGTGACATCATCTAGTAGGCCCAAGTAAGCTATCGGATTTAGGAAAACTTCCTCTGTAACTAAATTGGCCATGTGTCCCTCTGATATTAGCCAAGATACTTAGGATATAGGAGTGCGTGGAGAGAATAATCTTAATGATTGCGTTCGTTCCTCACATGAGTTGGTTATGATCCCTTAACTCACATGAAGGGAAAGTTGATTTCATTTGGATGCTGAGGACGAGGTGCCGAGGCTCGGATAATAATGCTTAGTGTGACTTTGGACGAGCTAGTGGCAGTCGACCTCAAGCAAGGGACGAGCAGCATGTTGCTTGAGGCGATGCTCAGTCGTATAGTCTATTTGGCTTTGCTGCCGTCTTCTTAGCTAGACACGTGGTGCTTTCTGATTGGTTGCCTTTTAAAAGGTTGTTTTGTGGTATAAGAGTTCGTCAGCTCCTTTATCTAATATGAATTTGATATGCATAGGTGGTTTAGGTTGTACAAATAATTTTGGCCATGGAAAGATTTAGCGAACTCACACTTTTAAAGATATATATATATATATATATATATATATATATATATATATATATATATATATATATATATATATATATATATATATATATATATATATATATATATATATATATATATATATATATATATATATGGTCTCGATGGCTATGAGGTGGCGACTCCTTTTTGTTAAATGTGCAATCAAGAGACAAAAGGAATTCCTAGGGCGTCAATTGGGCCTTGGGCCTCGAACGGACCAGGTTCCACCGAACCCGGCCGGGATGGTCTGGGCCGCCACCGCCTCGCCACCATGGTCTACGGGCAAGAGACGTGGGCCGGGCCTGGCACCCTAGCTGTGGTCAAACGGTCACATTGGCCGGTTGACGCCGATCAAGCAGTCGGCCCTGCCCGGCCCCACAGCCATAACGGCCATTTTGGCCATTTTGACCTAAATACCCAAAAAAATGGTTAAAAAATGGCCAAAATTTGAGGGTATTTTTGTCATTTGGCTAGGGGCTGGTTTTATTGTTTTCATTTATTTTTCTCAACCAAAACTCACCTACTTCTCTCTAATACTCTCTAATACTCTCTAGTTCTCGCTTTACTCTCTAATCCTACAATCAAATGGCTTCCTCCTCCGATTATGAAGTTAAATGCCAAACCATGTTGAACGAGCCCTAATACTCCTACTACATAACTACTCCTCCCAATGATGATCCCGACGGTGGCTTACCATTCACCTAGAGCTCCTAAAAGGCCGAGATCCAATGTGTGAAACTTCTTCGAAGATAGACGCCACCAGGGATCAACACGGTAGGCTTCTCACCCAGAAGGCTAAGTGTGCGTTGTGCGGCCATATTTTCCAAGCTCATCACAAAAGCGGCACCAACAACCTCAAACGCCATTTAGAAAAGCACAACAGAGGTCAAACAATGCCTCAAGGTGATATCCGACAATCTTTACTCTCCCAATCTTCATCCTCCGGTAGTCTCGGTAGTTGAAACTATGACGCAATTAAAGCTAGGAAATGCGTCATCAGGTTTATTATTCTTAAAAACCTTCTTTTTAAATTAGTAGAAGATGATGAATTTAAAGATATGATTACAGATGGTTTTATCCCGCATTTAAAAAATTTCTCATTAATCTTGTCAACGGATATTTTGAAATATTATCACGAGGAACAAGCAAAAATAATTTCTTATTTTCAAAGTTTAAATTGTAAATTTTCTTTAACTTCGATATTTGGACATCTAGAGCACAAACTGGTTATTTATGTATCACAAAGACATTGGATTGATAATAGTTGGTAAATATTTAAAAGAGTTATTTTTTATTGCATTTGAAGATTCACACACCGGTATTAATATTGCAAATTTAATAATAGAAGAACTTTCAAAATTAGAAATTTCTGAAAAAATATTTTCTCTTTCACTAGATAATGCAAGTAATAATAATGTAGTCAGAGATCGCTTGAGTTCATCTTTGTTATTGCCATGTCATGGTGATATTTTTCATAGTAGATGTATGTGTCATATTTTAAATTTAATTGTTCAAAGTGCATTTAATGAAATTAAACTCATGATAGAAAAAGTTAGGGATGTAACTTTTGCTCTTAATGCTTCAACAAAGACTTAAAAGATGGAAATAATTATTTAAAAGAAATTTTTTAACCCAAATTAATTCCAAAGATGTTGACCATAGGTGAAATTCTACCTATGCAATGTTAAATGTAGCAATAAAATATAAATAAATTATAAATAATTTTATTGCTTTCTATACTTCTAGTTCTAGCTTTGGTAATATGTATGGAATAACTAAGGATGAATGGTCAGTTATATATAATGTAAAAGAGATGCTACAAGTTTTTATGATGCTACTATGCTATTATCCGGTTGTTATTATCCAACTATTATTCAAGCCGCTTTACAAGTTTTAAATATTCAAACTTTTTTAATAATTATCGATGGATACTTATTTTGGAGATATGATTTTTAAATGGAAAGTAAATTTAATAAGTATTTTAGGCCTATTCCTATTATTTTTGGTTGGGGTTCTTATTGATCCATGTTTGAAGGATGTTGGCCTTTGAAATTTGTTAAATTTTTATATGGTAACATGATAATAGACCGATGATGGTCAAACTATTATCGCTCGACTCATCATAATACTATTAGAACTTATTTTCAAAGATTATATGATGAGTTTGGTACCAGATATGGGTAATGTGCCCAAGCCTTCGGCTCTACAAGTTCAAGTCGGGCAAAGGTAAGAGTTTTGATAGGGAATTATTGATAGCTCGCCTAACGATGGATCCGATCCGGATCTGCATCATCAATGGAAGTTTCTGAAATTGATCAATATTTAACTGCATCTTTAGTTAAACGTCAAAATAATAGTTTCGATATTTTGTAATGGTGGAGAGTATATGGAACAGTTTCATATCCTATACTTTCCATCATTGCTCGTGATTTACTAACATGTGTTCTTTACGAGCTTTGAATCACTCTTCAAAGACATCAGATTTGATCGACGATCACAGATTCTCTGGATCCGCTTCACCGCATGCGCAGAATGTGCCTACAAGATTGGTGGAGATACGAGAAGAGAACTCAAGGCATCGATCGGATGGCTAGCATTGAAGACAAACTTCAAGATTTGGGAATAGGAGATAGAGATAAAGAGTAATTAATTTGTAATTTTATTTTTTAGGTGAAAATTTGTGATAAATTATTTTGGAAAGAGTTGCAAATGATAGTGATATAGATAAGTAGGTGCTAACCTAGTTAGGATGTATTCATCTATTGTGATGCACAAATTTCAAAATAAATTTATAATTGTTAGTGATTAATTGATTATTAATAAAGAATTTATTTTATCATTTTAATTTCTATTTTTTGCATTTGTAAATTATATAATTACAAGTGATTATAATATGATTGATTTTTAATCAAAATTTCGCCTAATTTATTGTTATTTACTCTTGAAATTTTTAACAAAAAAATTGTAATTTAAAAAAGAAAGGTAGCCTGCCTATGCGTTTCCACTCTGGACTGCCTGGACGACCCCCAAATTCTACCACCGTGTCCGGGTCCGCCCGCTTTGCCCGGACCAGATTGAAATGGGCCGGCCTGCTTGACAGCCCTCGGAATTCCCCTTCAAGGAAAAAGTTAGTATACAAAGCAGATATTTTATAAATTATGGTCTTTATTAATTGCTATTATTTCTTTAGATACTCAGGTCTCTTGATTTCTTTTCCCCACTAGCATTAATTGCTAAATGCTTCATGGTCATGTCTACTGTATCTGGACCATTGATTCATGAAGTCAACTTGTTATACTGTGGAGGCATTTAAGGCTATGAGATGATTCATGCTGACTGGACTTTTCAATCTTATGCTTTTATAATGTCTACATCTTTGCTTCTTCGTCAGAGTCTTTCATGGCCCAACTTTGCCCAAGACCAATCAAAACTTTCCCTGCTCCTGGTCTTAGGGGTGTTTGGTTCACCACTTTAAAGTTTTAAAACTAGAATTAAGAATAAAAGTTTTTCCTATAATCAGCTTTCATTGCTGTTCAATTCTAGATTTATGGAAAACATTTCCAAAAAGACGTATAATGAAAACAACTTC